>PVKA01018805.1:0-43156 GCA_004027165.1 Ctenomys sociabilis
TTATACATTTATGCTTTTCTGCTGGATGGTTAAGACCTAGGTAGATCCAAACTTATATACCAACACATGTACTTTATATTTCCTATGTGGTCATTGAAGTCTTCTCAGGGTTTATCTTGTAGTCCTGTACATTATTCTGTAGTTCCTTTGTCTGTGTCATCCATGTGGATGAGTCACAGAAATGCCTTTGAACTTTAGCAGATAAGCTACAGTTAATGACATCTGACATATGCCCTTGCTTTTTGCAATTTGTCCCTATTGGGTGTACATTAACTAACTGACTATCATTATCCTGTTGGTTAATTGTACTTTGATCCATAGCTACCTACACTGTGATTTTGCTGTTTAACATCCTTGGACAAAGAACTTCAGTGGGAAATTACTTTCAGGACCCTCTTATCTTTCTGGACTTTACCTCAATAAATATTTCCTCGTCCTAACTTCTTTTGTCCTGAAAAATCATTCTTCAGTATCAAAAGACTTCAGTCAAACATATCTGACATCTAGCAGGTTAGGAATTATTTTCCCTGTAATCCAATGATGGAGCTGTCTGTCTTTTACACAAGCATTGAGGAATTTTTAAATTAGTTTATTTTGTAGTTATATAGACTACAAGGTTTCATTTTGGTGTTTTCATATGTATTCAAAACACACTTTGTTTATTTTCCAGAATTACATGCCTATACACAAGCATTGAGGAATTTTTAAATTAGTTTATTTTGTAGTTATATAGACTACAAGGTTTCATTTCGGTGTTTTCATATGTATTCAAAACACACTTTGTTTATTTTCCAGAATTACATGCCTTACATTGTTCTTTTCTGATACTTGACTACATTCCTCTTCTCTAGTTTTCTTTTGACTTTCAGATCAGCTCTCTTTTTTCTTTATTTTTTATTTTAATATTTTGTCTTTAGACTGCTTATTTGAGAGCAGTTATGTTACATTTCATATTGTTGGTCTGGCTTGCTGACATCATCGTGTCTCTAGTTCCATACATTTTCAAACAAGTGATGTGAATTAACTTTAGGTTTCTGCTGAATGAAAGCCTATCTTGTATACTTGCAATAATTTCTTTATTCGTTCAGCTGTTTATGGGTATTTAAGCTATTTGCATAACTTACCTGTTATGAAATGTATTACAGTAAACATGGATATATAGCTATCTCTATAGTAAGCAATATGATCTGTAGAGAGAGCTAATGTTTATTTTTTCAAAAAACATTGCGTAAAAGACACACTACCAATAATTCCCCTCAAAATGATCAAAACACAACTCTCAGTTTGAACACATTTATCCAGTCATTTTTGGTAATGTTTATATCATTCTTATCTGGGTGAAATGGAATCTCAGTGTGGCTTTGATTTGCATTTCACTGATGTCTGAAAATGTCGAATGGTCTACATAAACTTGGGGCCATTTTTATTTCTGCTTTTGAGAAGAACCTATTCAATTCATCTCCTTACTGATAAAACTTTTCTGGTTTTGAGCTTGTATTCATTTGTTTGTTGTTAACCTTAAGTTCTCTTTATATTCTCTATTGGAAGAATATCCTTGTTAGATAGTCTACTATTTCATAGGCTGTTGCTTCCAACTGACTATTGGATGTTGTGTGCAGAACATTTTGAACTGGTGTATTACATTAGTTGACACTTTCTGTGTTTTGCTGTGGTGTTGGAGTTTTACTCAGAATGCCATGGCCTGGGCCTATGACTTGATTATTTCTTTCTAGAAGTTTCAAACTTTTATATCTTAAACCTATATCTTTCACATGTTTTGAGTTGAATTTTGTACAAGATAAGAATTTTGTTTCAATCTTCTATATGTGCATAAGGAAGATTTCTTTGGGTCATTAGGTAAAGAGATTTTCAATATGCAAAGAAAGAAATAGATAAAGTTGAGGTTTGTTTATGTGTTTTCCATTCTATTTCACTGGTTTATCTATTTCTGCATGAATGCAATGTTACTTTTGTTACTACAGCTTTACAGTGTATTTTGAAATTGGGAATTTTAATACATCCAGCACTGTTATTTTTTGCTGAGGAATCAGCCATGAGAATTTTTAGTTGAGGGATATCAAATGCACTGCACCATATAGCAATTACAGATGTACTCACGCTGAAAATGTGCCACTTGGAGTGCAGGCATCACAAAATTGAAGTCTGTGATCATCTCATGGAACTGGATTTTCAGGGTCTGGGGGTTGTCACTGTTTCCCATGTACTCTTCCATCACCAAGTCACCAAACTTAGCTGGCAACTTCTAGAACAGAATAAGTATGGAAAACGAAGTTAGGCAGACTTTGGAACTGGATGGGCAGAAGTTCAAGGTGGGAAATCAGGTCTGTAATGGAGCTAAAAATGTAAGAAACAGTCCAGCTCTGGGATAATCCCATGCTCAGATATAGATTTCATAATTCAGCTTCTGTTTGGGGAAGGACATATGAAGAAGAATTTGGAGATGCCATATCCATTGGAATAAGAACACTGGATCCTCACCATCTCGGCTGACATGTTCTTCAGTACAGCTTGTAGTGTTGCTCTATCCATGTCTTGCAGGCCTGGGGAATGCTGCATCTGGGTTTAGTAGAAATGAAATATGAGGCTGAAGATGATTATAGGTCAATATTAGTGAAGTGGTAGGATCCTCTCCAGCCTGGATGTGCTCCCCAAACTACCATGGGAGACATACCATCGGAAGCATCCAGCCATACTCAACATTGTTGACACCAGTGATGCTGGGGACAGGCCAAAAATCAGGCCATCAGATCCTGGGGGTGCCTGGGCAGGAAAATCCCATCCACTGTGGCAGTAATGATGTCAAAGTTCTGAGGAGGCATTAAAGGTGAGTGAACAAGGTCAGGTAGTACACATTTTCTCAGGTCCATTGAATTACTAGCACTCTTTTCCAACTTGTCCTAGGATTGTTATGTCTACCTCATGATAAACTGCAAAGTTTTGGAATATGTAGGCACTCATTTCCTATCCAGAGGAATTAGGACACCAACACATGGTGAAGAAGTTATTAGTCCAGGGCAATGGGGACTGTCTTTGCCACACCCTGTGAGCCCCCTTCAACACATCTGAGAACACTCATCCTGACCTTGGTAATAGCCATCATTTCCTCTTCAGTCTTGCCTTGCAGGGCCTCTGAGTTGACCTGGCCACAGGCAGACAGGCTGGCCACTTTCTGTAAATGGAATGAGAGGACTGGCTCATTCTTTTAGGTAGAGGAAGGAGTGTGCCCAAGGAGTATGCTGAGTCTAAATAATCTTTCTAATTTCCTGAATATGCTTGTGGCAGGGTGTCCATGTGACATTGTTCCAACTTCTCTGATTCTCAGACTTCCCAGCCAGAGGACCATTCTACTTGCGCCTATGGTTTTCACAATGATGAATGCCTTGGATGTATAACTGTTACCCACAGAATATACTCAGCCTCTATGAAACAGAGGTGGGTGGATTCTGATCCTTAAAAAGTCAGAAATCCTCAGAAATACAAAAGTTCTAAAGGCATCTTTAATTCCCTTTTTACCACTGTACAAACAGAGCATCAGAGGTCCTGAAGGTAAAGGGAGAGGGAAGCAGCCTGCGCTGGGATGATTGAGGTCACTTACTTCAGAGACAGCCTTAGAGGAGTTGGAGAACAGAGTGGGTGCTATCACGACCCCACTCTCTATGATAGCACCATGGAATAGTCCTTGGGACATGGGAGACACAACAATGGCAGACACACTAGTGCCACCAGCAGACCCTCCAAAAATGGTGACCCGGTCAGGGTTGCCTCCAAAGTGGAAGATATTCTGTTGCACCCAGCGCAGGGCGGCCACTTGGTCCAGGTAGCCCCAGTTGCCAGTGGCGTGCTGGTCTCCAGTGCTGAGAAATGGCAAGAAGACTCAGAGGCCTGTCTTGGATCTGCTCACTCCCATTTCCTAGCTCAAACTCAGGCTCACCTGAAGAAGCCCAGGACACCCAAGCGGTACTGGATACTGACAATTATCACGTCCTCGGAGGCTACTAAGTTGCATCCATCCTGCCCAGAAGCCATGCCCACAACCAGTGCACCTCCATGAATGGATACCATCACCTGGGGAAGTAGAGACACATGCCACATGGCTCTCACCCAACTCACATCCATCTGAGTTATCCATAGGCTATCCATTGCTTTGACTCTGGATCTACATATGCGGACATAGGTCCAATAGAACTTCACCTTCTGAGCCACGTGTCATGGCTTCAATTTCAATTCACTAGATGAAGACTCAGACTTTTCTGTTTACCCTATGGAAGCAAGGTTGCTCACCTATTACATTAGATTCTTCTAAAATAGAAAGACAATGGTTTTCTTTTGACTTTTCCAGCTAAATAATAATCAACAGTGTTATGTAATCTGATTGCCAAAGCATATAAACCATAGCTGAGGTATTGCAGGAAATCAAGCTGCAACTTCTACACACAAAAAGGGTTCTCTTAGATACAAATCCCTGATATCTGGCAATAGTTATGGATCCATGGTCCATCAACTCGTGGTCATTTTCCCAGCCTGGGCTGGGAAAGCTTTCTGGGAATACCTAGGGAGAAGCAACACATCAGGGTCAACATTATAGCAGAATCCAGGCCATTCCTGTTCCTTCTAATCTTTTTTTTTTTTTTTTATCATAGTGTGTGTGTGTGTGTGTGTGTGTGTGTGTGTGTGTGTGTATTGCTCAGTACTGGTCTTGCATCCTCTTACTTGCTGGCCAAGAGGTGTTTGATGGGCCACATCTTCAGCCTATTTCTGCTCTTGGAGATACAATGTCTTTCTCTTCACCAGGTATGCATGCTATGACACTTACCGGTAGATTGGAACTCTCATTGGCATAGGCAGGTGTGTAGATGTTGAGGTACAGGCAGTCCTCTGACATTGGGATGGCAGGCAGGTTCCGACTGAAGAGCATCACAGCTTCTGCACCCAGTATAGCATTTTGCAGACACCTGGTGAAAATAACAGACAATTAGTCCAGGGTCTGTGCAATGGCAAACCAGACTCTGGGGTATAGGCAGTCCTCTGACACTGGGATGGCAGGCAGGTTCCGATTGAACAGCATCACAGCTTCTGGACCTATTATAGCATTTTGCAGACACCTAGTGAATATGGTAGAGAATCAGTCCAGTCCCTGTGCAGTGAAAAAAACCAGACTTTCTATTTGACTTGCTTCCATCTACCCTCAGGACCCTATTCCAGAAATGCCCTGCCACACATCATCATGCTCTAAAGCTCCTATCCATGGAGTCAAAGGCCACATGGAATGCTGTTGTGATGCAGGTGTGACTTCCAAGGAGTTCTTAAGATTGATGAGGTCCTTGGAGCCCACTGCTCCACAGGATGAGATGATATGACTATTAGGTGTTTCTATGGGCATTGGCTGTAGCTGTTGACATTTGATAATTTTCTTTACAACCATTTGGTTCAGAATAGGCAAGGATCTCTAATATAGATACTGGAGCTGGAAATGCATGTTATTTTTCCAAAGAACAGCAGTGGAGTGTGCTCTGTTCTAAGACTACATTATCAAGAAAGTTCATTCTTCCCACAGGGTCTCTACTTGAAACAATATAGATGTATTTCTTGGAGAAGCACCCATGGTCCTGGCAGTATGCACAGTGAATATGGGGTGGGGGTGGTCTCAAAGAGGCTACAGTCCTCCTCAGCCATCTGTATCATCTGAGGCTTTAGCTGCAGGTGTTCAACCCAAGCCTGTCCCAGAATCACCTCCTCTGGTGCAACAGAACACATGTCATCATAATAATGTTGGTAGAAACATGTCTCTACCTCATTTTTTAGACCTAAGGTAATGTTCAACTCCTCAGCCAGGACTCTCCAGATTTAGTCACCCTATTAAGCCACATAAACTCACTGTGGGAACCCACACAAGATAGACTCAAATTGGCTGTGGGGTTTAGATGTAACACCCACTGTAGTCTGGCCATGAGCTCAGAGCTCATGAACTCTCTCCAGCACCCGATGTCCCAAGCTCATCAGAGGAATGACCTGTTAGGGTAGGAAGTTCCATCTCTTATTCCACTCCAGGGCTCAGGAGACTCAGGGGGTGCAAACCGCAGTGGTCCTACAGGTGGCTTTGCAAAGGGAATATTCAGGAAGGTGTGGATTCCTTGCTGCCATTCACATAGGTGAGGCTGCCCCTCACCTGCCCCAAATGTGTGGTCCGGATGGGGCTGGCAGAGTCCTGGGCTGTGGACAGAGAGATGCTCATCAAGGTTTGGTCTTCCCAGTCATCACCACCCACATTGAGGGTGTTACCTTCCTCTCAGCACTGTTGACTGATCGACATACACAGTCTTCATAAATATCCTGATTGTCACACTCACCCTACAGAAATGCTGCATACACTTGGCTTTATTCGACTAACTGCATTAAGGCCCACTTAGGATTACTGAGCCTGAGAGTATACAGCCCCAGTCTACCTATGGTTCTCATCAGCTGATAGGGTGAAAATTACCTTTGCAGTAAACCTGCCACATGTGAGGCAATGGGCACAGTGAAAATTGACTGAAACATCTTCTGTCCTCAGAGAATGTACACTCAATGTGCAATGACATAAAGACAGCATACTCTTTATAGGGAGTGATATGGACACAAGAACTAGGAGAGAGTTGCAAAGCTGTTCCTGCCCAGAAAAGTCCTTGCTTCCCTGAAGCTCTGAGATAGGAATCAAAGGAGTGCCATAGAAAGACAGAGACAGAGAACAGCTGTCTTACTTCTCATTAAGTTAACTCTCCTCACTATGTGATGCTAGGCCAGGCTCCCTGGTAAGCCCTAGTCTGTTGGCCTCAGGTTACAGAGATATGCCCATCAGTCAGTCCAGGTTTCCCCTACTGCTGTCCTCTCCATCAGTTGGCACCTTCTTTGAATACCCTCCTAATATCCCAGAATCTTCCCCTCCTAAATGTTTCAGACCTGGATGAAATACCTAAACAATACTATAAACACCACAAATGCCCTGGGGAGCTGCTCTACTGGTCCAAATGGACAGGCATATCTGATGCCAACTTGTACAGAAATGGAATGGATGAGAGTCCCTCACAGGCACCAGACAGTGCAGTCTGATTGCATTTTTCCATGTAAGACATGCAGTTCTCAATCCACCTACATATGATGCTCTGCCAGCTGGCCTGAGTATGTAACACAGTGATCACCAGACACTGATGCTTGGGACAAAGTCTGCTGCAATGTACCTGTTGGGAGGCCAAGTTCAGCCACAATGCTTCATTAAATGGGAAAGCCTTCCCATTTAGTAGCAGTAGTATCTCCCATGACAGTGCTGGGAAAGGCCAGAAAGTAGGGAATGGCCTGAGTCTGTGACCTTATCAGTAAAAAGCAAGGAGTGGTGCATACATTTATTCACAGGCACAGTCCTGAGCCCACTATGGAAAACCCTGGAACCTTAATAGTCCCTTTAAAAGACCAAGGTTTCCCTGGGACAAAAGTGAGCAGTTCTATGCCCTCTTATGGGCCCTTAGTCATTCAAAACTCAAGGCTAAGCCAAAGAGTACTGAAACAGGAATTATGGCAAGTTTGGGCAGATCTTCCTATCTAAAGTCCTGATGCCCTCTGAGACTCTGATCAGCACAGGAAAGAAAGAAATCCTGGCATGGTGTGCCAAACATGGGATAGTGGGATCACTCCTGTATAGATTGTACTGGCCAAGGGGGCATCCTTAGGTCTCCTCCACACATGGATCCCTTAGGTCAGAGACTGCAGACATAACCTTGCACCTGGAGTCCTCCTGAAATCAGCTCTTGATAAGGGTCCTGAGAGTCCATGGCCAGATTATAGCACATCACCTTTTCCCTGAGCACCAATCATGCCTTTATTCCAGCTTATGTGCATTAGTGGAGGGACCCAGTGGTCTCTGAGTTCAGCTTTGATATGGTTTCCAGGGTGTTTTGTGTCTCCAACATTGTTAACTTATCTGGCACCATAAGTTGAATGCCTGAGTCTATTGATGGCTAACAAGGTTTCCAAGTACCAGTAGTTTTCAAAAATGGATGATATGCACATAATCTTTGTTAACTCTTCTGTCTTAGACCACACTCGTGAATCTGTGCATCAGCATTGACCATCCTTGGATCTCAGGGTGCCGGGAGATGTCCAGTCATGACCACATTTTCCTGTTCTCACCTCCCAAAGGATGGAACCACCCTGACCTGAGCTTAATGCTGTCACAGTTTGTTTGCACAGTGTAGCACATGTAGGCCATATTTCATATAGAAATGCTAAAAAAAAAAATCAAAAATTTTATGGGGAGCTAATGCTCTCCTACTCATCAGAACCACTTGAATAAACATGCATTTATTAATAAACATGATTTTGGTACATCTGGGTAAAAGGGTGCAGTCACTCACAGGGAGCACTAGGCAAGTTTAACAACTTCATGTCAAAAGATGTGCATCTCTCCCAGCTACACACAGTGACTTGCCAGCTGGATCTGTGTCCATTTAAGGCACTGGGGCTACCACACACTGATGTTTGGTTCTTGATAAAGAAGGAAGAAAGCCCACTACACCTTTTGAGATACAGAGTACACCTGAAGTGCTATATCCTAGAAGATCCTGTTCATTGTAGTGGTGTGAGGTTTCTCCCATGTCGGGAGGGAAGATACCCCAAACCAGAAAGGGCTGAGTTTGTGTCCATTTAGGTGAAAATCAACAAACCTAAGAAAATCAGGTTTCTTAGACAAATCTTGGGCACAATGTGGAAGTCATCAATGGCCCTTTCAAGAATCCAGTTTAAGTAAGATGGACCAGAGAACGCCCCAGGTCAGTATCCTCTTATAGTGAAAAGAAATCAAATTCAAAGACTTAAAACTATGCTACAGGAGATATGGTGTTGATGTTCTAGCCTACAAGTCCTAGTGTCTTCCAAAAGCATGGTCAGTAACAGGTAAGGGAGGAAGCTATAGGGACATGCTACTAAGGATTCCTTTGTGGCAGATTGCACTGGGGAGAGAAGGGGAGAACATCAGAGTTCAGTCCAAAAGCCTCTGGGTCAGAGGGTGAAAGACTGCAAACACACCCAACACCTTGAGCCCTTCTGACATCAGCTCATGATAAGGGGCCTATGTCTGCAATGTATCAGACTACCTTTGCTCTTGCAACAAACCCATGCCTTTGTCCCATGTCAAGGGCATGAGGTGAAGAGAACTAGGATCCCTTAGTTAAGCTTTGGGATGTGAAGTCTAAGCACTGTAATCCCTCCAGACTTGTGACTTTACCTTTGTAGGCTGTTAAGGCACTTTTGTAGCTAAGGGATATCATGCACAGAGTAAAATGGCAAACAGAAGTTGCTGCTTTCATTGTTGTTACACCTACAGCCCAGGAAGGAACTTACACCTTCAGAAACACACCCACCCACCCACACACAAAATGTTCATAATTCCACCAGCACCAAAGCCAAGAAGCTTCCCACCTGTCTGTGTGTGCCTCTTACCCATCATCAGATTGGACTTCTTGATGTTGGGTGTCCTCAGGCAGTTCTGTCCCTCTCTGTGCTTCTGGGGTCCACCTTGGGGGCTTGGTTTGTGGACACATATTTCCCTCACTGTCATCTGCAGTTTACACCGGTTTCTCCCTCCTTGACCCCCTACAACATTGCATGCTAAGGCTGTCACTGAATACCTTGGCAGATGTGACTACAGTATCTGGCACCTTGGCCTGGATGTAGAATTAGGAGCCCACAGGCTACAGTGCTTAGCAGGGTAAGAAGGTGATCCAGCCGCATCATCAGTTTGCCTGCCTTTTTGATGTTTGTGCAGACACTGTTTCACCCACAGCAAGGCTGGGAAGGGAGTGCTGCCCGAGTTGGAATTTGAAACCAGGAGGGAGGAGGCAAGGCATTGGGTGGGTCAGGCCAGATGGATGCTGCAGGAGCACCACTGATTGGGTAGAGGTACTCTACCCAAGTGGCACAGAGCCAGTGTCCAGCAGGCAGGACATGGCCACCTTTCTTCAGGCTCAGCTACTAAATTACTTTTATTAGTATGTATTTGTCATTCATGATGAGCATATTCATCGTGGGAAGTTGGTACTTTAATAATATGACTTTATTGCAGTTTGGCCCATTCCCTTAACTTTTCATACCTCTTCCCATGTATAAAGTTTTAAAAATTTTTTCCTTCCATTCTCTTCTTCATATCTGTATCTTCCTTCAATTTAAGGCTCTCTCCACTCTCATTCCCTTTCTCAAACATTCATGTTTTTCCTACTTCCCAACATCTATCCTGCACTTTGATCTTCATTTAGGCTTTTGGTTACTCATGGAAGATATACAGTGCAACAATGAACCTTGTGCATCTGATTTATTTTACTTAAAATGATGGTCTCAAAGTGCATTCATTTATCTAAAAATCAATTGAGTCTATCATTCTTTACAGCATGGTTTTCGTCCACTTTGTATAAATAGCACACTTCCCTTATGTACTTATGTGTTGATCTGCATATGGTCTGATTCCAAGATCTAGCTATTATAAACTGTGGAGCTATAAACATGAGTATGGATTCATACTTAGACAGAGTTAGGGTAAATTGAAATGCATATGTTGCAAGGTAATAATGAGCTTCTCTTCTGGAGGGCTAACAACCTAAGTTTGCAGATCAAAAACTAGAGAAAATGAAGGGCTACAAGATCAGCCAACATTTTGGCCCTAGCTTTCAAGGTCAGTGAAGACTCAGGACGTAGGAGAACATGTACTGTAACATCATGGAACTCCGTTGCATCCCAAGTTTTCTGATCAAAGAGATTATGGGACACAGAGGAAAGTGATCATGAGGTACAGTGTGCCTATGAAGAGTCACATGGAGAGAAAACATTCTCTCTGGCTTTCACAGAGAGCAAATTGGTCAAGCAATGGCCATGACTCATTCACATGGCTGACACTCACAAAGGATCTGCAAACTGTAGTACAGGGTTACAGAAGAAATCCTGAAGGGACTTGACTGACCTTATCAGATACAAAAGTTACATTTCTTGCTTTATCTTGTTCTTAACCATCCAGCAGAAAAGTATAAAAATGAGGTATATAAAGTAAAGCCATACTAATATGCTGAGGTGTGAAGGGCAACAACTTCTGTGCATAACCCACCGCTGTTGTGGACTGCTGGACTGTGTTGGATTGTTTTGCTGAATTCATGCACCTATAATATTTAGATTCCAATGGAATACCCATCTCTGACAGGACTAAACAAAAAAGGGATACAGAGGAAGGACCATTTTGTATTTGAACATACAGAATAGTCAGAATAGATATGCAGCTATTCTCACTTAATTCAATGAGTAGAGAGATTTGTACTAGTAGTACAAATCTTTGGACAGGATATCCTGTCTGCTTCTTGTACTATGGATAACCACTAAGAACATTACAATGTACAATATGTTAATTATTGAAACTGTCTTATTAATTAGTTTTTGAAACTGTCTCATTGCTATTTGTTTCTCAGTAAAGTAAAAAATAAACACAAGTATGCATACATCACTTTGGTTGGGAAGATATCTCAAAGGTGAATCTCTGGGTCAAATGGAAGCACTAGTTTCTATTTCTTGAGGAACTGAATCCATTTCTACTCCTAACAACAATGGAGAAAGGTTCCATTTTCCTGAAAGCCTTGCCAGCCCTTTTATCCCCATAATTTTATTGAGAAACAAATAGCAATGATACAGTTTCACATCAAGTTGGCAGGACAGTTTCAATAATTAACACATTGCATACTGTCTTCCTAGTGGTTATTTGTTGTACGAGATGCAGGCATGATATCCTATTTACAAACACTATTAGATCAAATCCTTCTACTCATTGAATTAAGAGAATGCAGCTATATATCTATCTCAACCATTTTGAATACAAAGACACAAAATGGTCATTCATCTTTATCCCCTTTTTTCCATTATATTATAGGTGTGTGAACTCAGCAAAATATTCCAAAATAGTCCAGTAGTCCGTAATAGTATTTGGGTCTTCTGCTGGACTGGCAATGTCAGATGTTGTTGAACTGAGCCCTACAGCATAACAACATGGCTTTGCTTCTTGTACTTCCCTTTTATACTTTCCTGCTGGATGGTTAAGACCAAGATAAAGCAAGACCTACATAACAAGAGTTGTAGCTTTTGTATCTGATAAAATCAGTCAAATCCCCTCAGGATTTATCCTGAGACTCTGTACCTCAGTTTGTAGATTCTTTATCAGTGTCAGCCATGTGGATGAGGCATGGTTATTGCTTGACCAATTTGCTCTCTGTGAAAGCCCGAGAGAATGTTTTCTCTCCATGTGACTCTCCTTAGGCACACTCTACATCAACAATCACTTTCCTCTTTGGCCCCATAATATCTTTGATCAGAAAATTTGGGACACAACTGAGTTACATGATGCTGCAGTACAAGTTCTCATATGTCTTAATCTTAATTGATCTTGGAAGGCTAGGGCTAAAATGTTGGTTTTCCTTGTGGCCCTCCTTTATCTCTAATTTTTGGTCTGCAAACTTAGGTTATTAACACTCCATAAGAGAAGGTTATTATTATTACCATACAACCTAGGCTGTTGAGCTTAACCTCACTATCTGTCTGAATATCAAATATCTTAGGCATATCATGTAACAAGTATTTTTCATCAAGTATTGATATGTTAAACTTTAAGCCCCTATAGAATATGACAAAAAGTTAAAAAAATTAAAATACATTTAAGAAATAGGAATAAAAAATTATGTATGTTTACATAAGTCCAGAAATCTAACCATATACAGCATTGTACCAAGACAGTCCCAAAACACTCCTTTTCCTGTCTCCTGCCTTTCACCACCCACTTCTTTTTTAAACAATCGTCTACCTGAGAAAGAGAATGGCAGCAACCAGTGTATATGACAAGCAGCATGTATTCAGAAGACCAGAATAACGGGCACTCCAAGCATGAACCTACTATTACAAATTGCCATATTCAGTGCAGTTGCTTAGTTCACATTTGTTAGCATATGTAGTCAGGGTGCGAATCCTTCCAATTAACTGCTAGATTTGAAAATCTTCTGAAGATTCACAGGATCACTGACTTACCCATCTTGTACATATAAATGTATGGCTTGCCTCTGTCATGTTTCCTAGCTCTACTCCTTGATCTCTCTTCATTGTCTAGTCCTCAAGTTCTTGTGTTCCTTTTAATTGTATTATACCTTTCTATTTGGGGCTGGGGAGATGGCTCAGTGGAATAAGAGCTTCTCTGGCAAACACAAGGGCCTTAGTTCAATCCCCGGTTCCACCAAAACAAACAAACAAACAAACAAACAAACATACTATACCTTTCTATTTGTATTTCTTCTTTTGAGTTCTTATAGTAGGGAAACTATATGATATTTATACATGTGTGTCTGGTTTATTTCACTTATGAGTATATCTTCAAGTGGCATCCACTTAAATATAAAGGCTTCGAGTTTATCATTCTTCATGGATGAGTAATACTCCATTATATAAAAATACCACATCTTTTTCATCCATTCCTCAGGTGATGGACATCTTGGTTGTTTCCAAGATTTGGATATCACAAATTGTGCATTTATAAACATAGATACACATATATCACTATGATATGATGTTTTCAGATCCTCTGGGAAAATTCCCAGTAAGGTAATAGTGGGTGTGAATATCCCAGTCCTACTTTTCTAAGGAGTCTCCACACTGAGTTCCGTAACGGTTGCACCAGTCTACATTCCCACCAGCAGTGGAGAAGTGTTCCCTTTTCCCCACAACCTCTCCAACATTCGTTGTTGGTTGAATTCTTTATGATAGCCATTCTTTCTGGAGTGAGATGATACCTCAATGTTGTTTTAATTTGCATTTCACGGATGGCTAGTGATGTGGAGCACTTTTTCATATATTTATTTGCATCTTTAATTTCATCTTCTGAGAAGTGTATGTTCATCTCAGATGCCCATTTCTGGACTGGGTCTTAGTGGTTTTTAGTTCTTTATAAATTCTAGAGAGAAGATGTTTGTCAAGATTTTTCCAAATTTTCACTTTGTTGGTAATTACTTCTGATGTGCAAAACTTCTCAATAAGAGTTGGTCCCGGTTGTTAATTCTTTCAAGTGTTTCTCTTGCGATTTGATTTTTGTTCATGAACCCTTTGCCTACCCCTATGTCTTCTAGAGTTCCTCCTACTTTTGCTTCCAGGAGACTGAATGTTTCTCTTTTAATGTTTAGATCTTTAATACATTTTGACTTTAGCTTAGTGCATGGTGATAGACTTCTGTTAATTTTTAGTTTTCAGCATGTAGAGAGTCAGTTTTTCCAGCACCATTTGTTAGAGAAGCTGCCTTTCTTCCAGGGTGTATGTTTGGCTCCTTTGGCAAAGATAAGGTAAATGAGTGTGTTCATAGAGGCTTCAGCATCTTCTGTTCCATTGATCATCAGGTCTATTTCATTGCCAGTACCATGCTGATTTTATCACAGTATCCTTGTAGTATAATTTCAGGTCAGGAATTGTAATGCCTTCTGCCTTTTCTCTGTTGGCCAGGATTGCCTCTGTTATTCTAGGTCTTCTCTGGTTTCAAATAAATTTTAAGTATGATTTCTCTAGGTCTGGGAGGTATGTTGGTGGCAGTTTGATAGGAATTGCATTAAATGTGTACAACAATGTTGGGAGTATGGCCATGTTCACAATGTTGGTTCTTTCTATCCAGGAGCAGGGAATATCTTTCTATTTTCTGAAATCCTCTATGATCTCTTTTTTCAGAGTACTATAATTTTCTGTGAAAAGATCTTTGACTTCTTTAGTTAGATTAATTCCAAGGTATTTCCTTTTCCTCAGTGCTATTGTAAGGAGTGTTGTTTCTATAATTTCTCTCTCAGCGTGTTTGTTATCTGTGTAAAGAAATGCTATTGAGTTTTTGGGTATTGACTTTGTATTCTGTTATGCTACTGAATTTGTGGATTAATTTTAGTGGCTTTTTGGGGAAGTGTTTTGGGCCTTCCAAGAAAAGTATCATGTCATAGGCAAATAATGATAATTTAACTTCTTTACCTATTCTTACTCCTTTTATTTCTCCATCTTGTCTAATGGCTGTAGCTAATGATTCTAGAACTATATTGAATGGGAGTGATGATAGGGGACATCCTTGTCTTGTATAAGATCTAAGAGTAAAATACTTCAGTTTTTCCCCATTTAGAATTATATTAGCCATCGGGTTTTCATAAATGGCTTTTATTAGATTGACATAGAGGCCTTCTATTCCAATTTTCTGGAGGGCTTTCAACATGAATGAGTGTTGGACTTTGTAAAAAGCCTTTTCTTCATCAATTGAGATGATTGTGTGGTTTTTAGTTTTCTCTCTATAGATATAGTGTACCACATTTATAGATTTTCGAATATTGAACCAGCCTTGCATCCCTGGGATGAATCCTACCTGGTCATGGTGTATGATCTTCTTGATGATTTGCTGTATTCTATTTGCTAGGATTTTACTGAGCATTTTGCATCTATGTTCATGAGGGAGACTGGCCTGCAGTTCTCCTTTTTAGTTGTGTCTTTCCCTGGTTTTGTTATCAGTATAATTAATAGTTGGCTCCAAGAATGATTTTGTGAGGATTGTTTCCTTTTCAATTTCATTGAAAAATGTGAAGAGTATAGGAACTATATCTTCTGCAAATTTCTTGTAGAATTCAACTGTGAATCCATCAGGACCTGGACTTTTTTTTTTTTTTTTTTTTTGCGGAACCGGGGATTGAACTCAGGCCCTTGCGCTTGCCAGGGAAGCACTTATTCCCCTGAGCCATCTCCCTGGCCCTGGACTTTTGTTTTTCAGTAGGTTTTTTATTCCATCTGGTATTTCATTGGCTGTTATTGGGCTATTGAGAGTGGTTTCATCTTTTTTTTTTGTAATTTCCAGCTTTCTTTTATTATTATTATTTTTATTGAACAACAAATAGCAATGAGACAGTTTCAAGACAAATTAACACGACAGATTTGATAAATTAATACATTGCAAACTGTTTTCATAATGTTTTGGTATCGTAGAAGGTGCATACATGATATTATACTTACAGACATTATTATAGCAGATGTCTCTAATCATGAATGAAGAGAGTGTAGCTATGTACTTATTTTTTATAGCTGAATTATATCACAGACTCAATAATCAATACTTTATACCTTGTTATCTTCCTAGTGGTTGTCCATAGTACTAGAAGCCCACTTAATATCTTGTCCAACCACTATTAGTGCAAATCTTGCTTCTCATTGAATTATGCAGAAGCACTGCATATTTATCATAACTGTACTGTTTTTTTACACACACATCATAATTCTTCCTTCGTATACCTCATTTTTTGTCTAGACCTGTCAAAGATGAGTGCTCCATTGTCATTAAACCAATTTTGGTGCCTGAACTCGGCTACACAATCCAACACAATCCAACATTCCACAATAATAGTGAGTTATCTGAAGAAGTTGTTGACTGTAGCCATTTACAGCTCAACTAATTATTATGGCCCCACGTTATATACCTCATTTTTATACTTTTCTGCTGGATGGTTAAGACTGAGATAGATCAAGACCTATATACCAAAAGATGTAGCTTTTGTTTCTGATGAGGTCAGTGAAGTCTCCTCAGGGTTTATCTTGTAATCCTGTACTTTACTCTAGATCCTTCATCAGTGCCATCCCTGCGGATGAGTCACGGCCAATGCTTGACCAGTTTTCTCTCTATGAGAGCCTGAGAGAAAGTTTTCTCTCCATGTGACTCTCCCCAGGCACACCTTAGATCATTAGTCTCTTTCCTCTGTGGCTCCATAATCTCCTTGTTCAGAAAATTTGGGGCACAACTGAGTCTCATGATGATACAGTACAGGTTCTCCTATGTCCTGAGTCTTCGCTGACCTTGAAAGGCTAGGGTCAAAATGTTGGGTGGCCTTGTGGCTCTTCTATTTCTCCAATTTTGCTCTGTTAAATTAGGTTGTTAACCATCCAGAAGAAAAGCTAATTAGTGCCCTGCAGCATATCTCATTCAGTTTGCCCTAAGTATCTGACTCAATTGTTTTTAGTTCTTGATGTCCATTTCTATTTTATTTCTTCTTTTGATTTCTTATACTAGGGAAACTATACGATATTTGCACACGTGTGTCTGGTTTATTTCACTTACGAGTATATGTTCAAGTGGCATCCACTTCAATATAAATGCTTCAAGTTTATCATTCTATATAGCTGAGTAATACTCCATCATATAGAAATACCACATCTTTTTCAACCATTCCTCATGTGACCGACATCTTGGTTGCTTCCAAGATTTTGCTATCACGAATTGTGTTGCTATAAACATAGGTACACATATATTACTCTGAGAGAATGGATTTATCTTGTTGATTCAGTTTTGGTAATTTGTACCTTCTTGGATCTCCTTTTTCAGAGTACTGTAGTTTTCAATGTAGACGTCTCTCACTGCACTATTTCCTAAGGTATTGTTTCCCTAATTTCTATTTCAGCAAGTTTATTATTTATATGCAGGAATGCTACTGAATTTTGTGCGTTAACTTTGAATCGTGATATGCTGTCAGATTTGGATATTCATTCTAGGAATATATTCGGGTCCTCTAGAACATCATGTCACTGGCAAATAATGATAATTTGACTTCCTCCTTTACTTTCTATATTCCTTCTGTTTTACTCTCATCTAATTTCTCTAGATGATGTTTCCAGGAATAAATTGAACAAGCATGCTGGTAGTGGGAATCTTTGTTTTGTTCCTAATTTTTGTGTGAAAGCTTTCTGTTTTCGACCATTTACTCTGGTGATGGCCATTGCGTTTTTGTAGATGGTTTTTATCAGACTAAGATACAGATATTCTGTTTCAATTTTCATTAGTTTTACTTTTTAATCATGAAAGCATGTTGGACTTTGTCAAAGGCTTTTTCTGCACTTATTGTGTTAGTCTCATGGTTCTCTTTGGTTCATAAACTGTGATTTATTCCATTTACTAATTTGCACATTTGAAAGATGAATCCTTCTTAGTCATGGCGTATAAACTTTTTCATGAATATGTATGTCCTGTTTTCCAGTATCTTCTTGAGATTGTTTTTTTTGTGTGTGTGTGTGTTCATTCAGAACACTGTCCTGTAGCTCCCATTTTGGTTTGATTCTTCTCTGGTTTTAGTTTCAAGGTAATACTTGCTTTAGGAACAACTTTCAGAGTACTGTTTCCCTTTCACTTTTATTAATGAGATTGAGGAGGAGTACTGACATTAGCTACTCGGTCAAGTTGTTATAGAATTCAGGGGTGAAAGCTTCAGGATGTAGGGATTTCACTATGTTTTAATTTCTTTTTACTTCTTTAATTTGATTGACTGATAGGTATTATTTAGAATTTTATATCTTCTTGATCCAGCTTTGTTAATTTATATTTATCTAGGAAGCTTCAAATCTCTTATGAATTTTTCAACTGTCAAAGTAGACACTGATAATGTTCTGTATTTCTGCAGGATCTACTGTGATATAAGCATATTTATTCCTATTGTGTGAATTTCTTTATTCTTTGCCTTTCTTTTTTTGATAATATTTAATAGGAGTTTTTCACTGTTATTTAATATTTCCAAAAACAATTTTTTTAATTCCTTATTCTTTATATTGTTTGATTAGTCTCAATTGCATTAATTTCTGCTCTTTACAATTCCCTTTCCTTTTTCTGTAATATATATATATATATATATATATATATATATATATATATATATATATATATTTAACTTGTTTTAATGTTTCTTCACAAATGGTGAAAAATACTAAAGTATAGACAAGGAATAATCATAATGTGGTGGCCAACATTATAAACATGGAATTATAAATTTAAAACATTTTCTGGTTTAAAAAATAGGTTTGGTAGTCAATGCAGCTCTGTGGGTCTTTGCATCTAGTAGGGCTGGTCTCTGTGCTCCTGACAGTGCTTACCTTTATCCATTTTTCCAGTTCCTCTATGTCCACATTTGTTCCATCTGACATCAAGGAAAGCCTCCTGGACTACCTTGTCTTCATCCACCAAAGCCACCTTGGTCCATGCCACAGCCACCATGGAAATTACCTCTGTGTCCACCACAACCACCTCTGAACATTCCACCAGGACCATCTTGGTCCATGAAGACACCTCTTCCTCCCTGCATGCCACTAGGACCACCTCTGCCACTATCATCACCCAGAAGCAGGAAGGGTGGCAGAAGGAAGCCTTGAGGTTTTGGGGCCTTGCACTGATTGCATCTGTTCTCCAGGGGAAGTTCTGGTTTTCATAACCTGCACTAGGACATTGCCAATCTCCAGCTTGATGGTAGATGCTTGGAGGGAAGCCTCTTCTGTCTCCTCCACGAACTCCCATGCAATCCATGGGTCCCCCAGGACCTCCTTTGTTACCTGATCTCCACGGAGCAGTAGTGGCATCCCTCTGCCATTATGAGGCAGCATATCACCTTGCACACTTCTCATTGAAGGCTTCTGAGCAAGGGAGATTTTAAGTTTGCGTCCTTGAAAATCTTTCTCATCAAACCACTCCACAGCAACTTTGGCAATTGGGGGATCTTCATAAGACACCATGACATCACCTTTGGGCTTTCCTATTTCCTTGTCCAGGATGTGGATCATGGGTTGCCCAGTCTTCTTGTTAATCTTAACAACCCCGCATTGCTTAAAGCAGTCTGCCAGGTCATCAAGTGTCACACTGTCATTTAGTCCTTGTATGTAAATTGCACTGTTGTCAGAGTCTTCACTAGATTCCCAGGTAGTCCTCCACAGACCAGTTTTGGGGAGGTACGGCAAGTGGAAGGTTGGGGTGCCCAACATCAGGACAAATGATGAATCCATTTAATGATAAAGAGAAAATACTTAAGGAAACAAAGAGGTAGATTGACTATACTGTGGTACTTTTGTACAAGGGCATGAAAATGCATGACAAGGTTTTATTGGAAAGGCCAAAAACAAAAAACAAAACAAAACAAAAAAACCCACTTAAGGACAACAATGAAGTGACAAGGAAAATTAATCATGTGATGACAAGTAATTGGTAAGGGGCCATTAAGGAGTCAGGAGGATAAAAGGGAATTCTGATACATAAGAGAGCACCTTCTGAATGCAAAGACTCTCAAGCAGGTAGGGGACATGATGAGACACATGTGGATCTTCTAAATTCAATCCCAGTTGGAAGAAATATCTCAGAAATCAACCTCTTTGCAGGCCCACAGTGATCATGAAGGCATTGCTCTCACAGTGTGTGCAGACCCAATGAAAATAGCAGCAGACTTAGGGGTAAAGGCCACAAAGGGCCTGCCTGGTTCTCCTGGGCAGCCCCCAACTCGCAAGGCAGTGTCTCTGTCCAGAACTTCAGCCTAGAGGCCTTCAGGGCCCGGCCCGCAGAAGGCTGGAGGTTCAGCTGCAGATACTGTTCCTCCTGGTCCAATGCAGGCCAATAGGGAAGGTCCGCACCATTGGGGTTCCTGTGGACATACTCAGCTTAGTCTCTGATTTCAGTCAAACTCAGTAAACAAAGAGGGCTGTGGATGAATCATTGATAAGGCACATTCCAGATACTGGAAAAAGAAGATTTCCCACAGAAAACCCCATTGTATGACCAGGTCACCTGGATGAAATTTTTTCACCCTCTAAGACACAGAGTGAAATGAACAACACCACTGTCACCTACCTTCCAGGTGAGCAAGAAAGGGATGAGTGACTTGTTCTGACAAAGCAAATATCTGTCCATGTCATTTTAAGCACTGGGGTTGGGAGATTATTATTGTACAATTTAGGAAACTATGCTAATGAGCTCAACACAGACATGAGAAGCCTCCCACAGGTTCAATGTCTGGTAGGGCTTGAGGTAGGGGTATCACCTCTATTATCTCACCCATTTCTGGCAAAGTTGGCCCAATACTTCATCATCCTTTTGCCTAGCACCTTCTCCTCCTCAGTGAAGTTATCTATAGAGAAGAAGACAGCAGCCTGATGTCTGGAAGATATTTACCCTGTTGTTCTAAATACACTGTATTCAACACCAGCTAAACCTGGATCCTTTAAACAAAATCCTGGTCCACACATCCCCTACATGTAACAGGTCCTCCATGGCCTTATCCTGTCTTTCCTCATCCCAGCATCTTCCAGCAGAATGATCCTATGGTCATTCCTGCTGTAGAAGTCGCTTTCTTCCTTCTTACACAGAAGAATTATTCAAGAAAGAAATATGCCCTAGGAACTTCTCCAATGCTGTGCACCAGTGCTGGACATAAAGCTTTGGTGGAGACAGTTGGAGGAAAGAACACAAGTTGAATGAAAGTGTTTTCATTCTAAACCTTTGAGGTTTCTTATAGTGGACATGTGTTTTTCCCATCTTTGAGGCTCAGTTTCCTCACCTAGACTACGGGGAGCAGCTGAAGCTGAAAATTGCTCACATATGTGGGGGCAAGGGAGGGCCAGTCCAGGAATGCAGAACGCCTACAACAATCATGCTATTTATGTGCTAAAACACCTTGCCTGAGATAATTTCAGTCATTAATCAGTAGTCAGCCCTGTGTTGATACTAACTTATTCAAAAGCATAAACAAACACTCCTGCAGTAGTTGTTCAGTGCTTCTTCTCCCATCAGAACACAGTGCTCCATGGCACCCCAGCTTTCATCTCTTGTCTGCATTTCTTCCTCCCCTTGCCCTTTCTCCTGGGACCATTGAGAGCTATGTGGGACCCAGCACTCAACAGTGAGGGCAGTCACTCCTCAGCTATCCAAGAAGAACCCACCTCTGTTTAAGGAATTCAAGAAATAATCACCTTGGTTAATCCCGAGAGAAGATCCAAAGACAAACAGGAGCTCATCACCATGATCAGCCTTCACATAAGATGGCCTTCTGTTTTTGTAGACTGTGGGAGGATGCTGGAATTCATACAAGTAGACAGCATCATGAGAACCTGGGGATGTGGAGAGGGTATGACTTGGTTATTCCTTACCAGAGCTCTCTTGACTCATATTTGTGATAAAATAACTGGGCCCAGTCCTAGGATTTTTTTAAAATCTGCAGTGAAGGGGTGGAATCCCAGGCTGAGCAAAAGTATGGAATAGACCTTAGGCTTTCCAGCTGAGAAGTTTGGGTAAATCATTGTGGCTTACTCTCCTTGATTCCCTCACTTATATGATTATTAGAGATAGCTAAGTTATCCCTGTGTTGATACTAACTAAAATCAATAAGCAGTTTGAGAGCTTTTAGTCCCACAAGAGAAGAGGGCCCAATGGAAGATGAAACTTCTATATTAAATCTGTGGGTGGAGATGAATTTGAAGAAAGCCAGACCTCAAGATGAAAATTTGATAGGCAGATCAGCAAGCCTTGCTAGAGATAAACAACAGCTTCCTTTCATAGCATAATTAGCACAACCCAGTCTAGTGAGCACAGGAAATGAATCAGATATATAGGAGGATCACCAAAAGTTCACAACTCAGATGACTTTTCCTATTCAGGAATGCCTTTGAACTTTAGCAGATAAGCTACAGTTAATGACATCCAGCATATACCCTTGCTTTGTGCCCTTTGTCCCTGTTGGATTAATATTAACAAAGTGATTGTCATATTGTTATCCTATTAGGTAATTGTAGTTTCATCCCTGGCTACCTACATTGTGATTTTGCTTTGTAAAATACCCTTGGACAAAGTACTTCAATAGGAACCCACTTTCACGATCCTTATATCTATCAGGAGTTTATCTCAATAAGTATTTCCTATTCCTAACTTCTTTTGTCCTCAAAATTCATTCTTCAGTATCAAAAGACATGAGTCAAACATATCTGACATCTAGCAGGTTAGGACTTATTTTCCCTGTCATCCAATGAAAGATGTCTGTCCCTTACACAAGCACTTAGGAATTTTTTAATTAGCTTGTTTTATATAGATTATAGGATTTCATTTTGGTGTTTTCATATGTATTCAAAACACACTTTGTTGATTTTCCATAATTATGTCCCTCAAGGTTTTCTTATATGATATGTGACTACCTCCTTCTTTATTTGTTTCCCTTCAACTTTCAGATCCACTCTCTCTTTTTTATTTCTTTTATTTTAATATGTTGTCTTCGAACTGTTTATATGAAAGCAATTATGTAATATTTAATATTCTTGGTCTGACTTGCTGACATCTTAATCTCTAGTTCTATACACTTTTATTAAGTGATATGAATTTAATCTAGGTTTCTGCTGATGATGGTCATTTATGCTATTCTGATAGCTTAGTTGTTCTGAAATGTACTATAATAAACATGTATATATTGCTGTCTCTATATTAAGCAATGTGATAAGAAAGTAGTTAATATTTAACTTTTGAAAAAATAATTATTGCATAAAAGACACACTGCCAATAATTCCCCTCAAAGTAATCAAAATACTACTCTCACTTTAAACATATTTATTCAATCATTTTTTTTTTTGTAATGTGTATACTATTCTGACCTGGATGAAATACAATCTCTATGTGGCTTTGATTTGCATTTCACTGATATCTGAAACCGTTGAATGGTTTTCATAAATTTAGGGCCATTTTTATATCAGCTTTTTAGAAGTACCTATTCAATTCATCTCCTTGTTCAGTGATAAAGCTTTTCTAGTTTTGTGCTTGTATCCATTTGTTTGGTGTTAACATTTTGATTTCTCCTCACATTCTCAATATTAATCATCTATTGGAAGAATACCCTGGTCAGATAGCCTACCATTTCATAGGCTGTCTCTTCACTCAACTGACTATTAAGTGCTGTGTGCAGAACATTTTGGATTAGTGTATTACAGTAGCTGATTCTTGCTGTGTTTTGCTGTGGTAGTGGAGTCTTACTCAGAATGTCATGACCTGGACCCATGACTTTGATTATTTCTTTCTAGAAGTTTTAAACTTTTAGATCTTAAACCTATATTTGACCAAGAACCCAGGCCTGGCATGTGATTGAGACCACCTGGGACCCACTGGATCCTGCTTTGACCCAGAGCCCAGGCTCAGCACATGAGTGAAACTGCCCAGGGCCTACTAGGTCTTCATTCGACTCAGAACCCAGGCCCAGCATGGAACCCTGCAGCAGAACTCCCTGCAAAGGGGCTAGAGGCAAGACCCACCCAGCTGATTGGGGAGCAGAACATCTTGCCAGAGTGGCACAGAGGGTTCATCTCCAAGGACTATCGCAGGAAGAAGTGGAGCACAGCAACCAGACCCAAGGCACACCCACTTGGAAAAGTTTGAACTTGATAGATCTGGACCTGGTGCTAAGGTAATAAAACTCTATCTAATCTCTACACCAAAGGTCAGAAGAGAGTGATAAACAAAATGACAAAGAGAAGGAGCAAAATGCACTCTCATACCCTGAGCCTACCCAGAACAAATGCAGAAGACACTAGCATGGAAGAAATTGGAAATCACATATCTGAAATCTCTGAAATAATAGCATTGGAAGTAAAGAAACAACTGCAGAAAGGAATAGAGGAACTCAAGTCAGAAATAATCTCTGAAGTAAAAAAAAAAGAAATGATAACTATAATGAAAAATATACTAAGTGCTCCTAAAGAAGACATTGATAAAAAAATAGAGCAGAATAGAAAAATGATGGAATCTTTGAATAAGAAATATGGGAAAGAAATAGAATGCATGAAGCAGATTTGAAGTGATATACAGGAAATTAAAACCTCAATCACAAGCTAGCAAAACCGTCTGAATGAGAGTAAAAATAGACATTCAGACTGTAAAGACACCATTGCAACTAGTGAAAAAGTAAGAAAAGATCTCCTAAAAACAAATATGATGCAGGAAAAAATTCAACACCTGTAAGACAATGTAAAGATGAACGTGAGACTAATAGGCATCAATCAGAAAGGAGTCAATACAAATGATATAAAAAGAATATGGATGGAAGTAATAGCAGAAAACTTCCCAAATATTGGGCAACAATCTGACATTCAGGTAACTGAAGCATACTGAATGCCAAATAACTTCCACTCAATTAAAAACACACTGAGACATATAATAGTCAAGATCCCAGAAATTCAGCACAGGCATTATTACAGCAGATGTCTCTAATCAGTGAATGAAGAGAGTGCAACAATATACCTATCTTATTTCTCTACAGCTGATTTATATCACAGATTCGACAATTAACACCCTCTACCTTGTTATCTCCCCAATGTCTGTCCATACTACTAGAAGCCAACATAATATCTTGTTCAGCCACTATTAATGCAAATCTTGCTTCTCATAGAATTATTCAGAAGGACGTCATATTTATCCTAACTGTACTGTTTATTTTTTTTTAATTTTTTTAGCAGCTTAACCTTTTTAGTTGTAATATAAAATATATTACACTAGGATTTATTTACTTTGAAATAGTTTACAACCAAATCAGTTATACATACACTGGCACTTCAGCACAAAAGCAAACTTTAAAAACAATTGTGGACCTATAAAATTAGGCCATAGTATAACAGTTCATGGTCTTACATTCAGCAAATTCATACTAAAATATTTTTTGTAGGATAAAAGCCAAGAAAACTTTACATATGCTACAAGCTTATTACATGTATTTACATGGCTCTTTTTCCCTAGGTACTTAATTTTTCACATTATGTCACTTCCCACTTTAAATTTTGCAAGGATGAGGCCAGATCATTGTCAGAATGACTTCTGCAGAGGAGTTATACTACAAAGATGTACTGTGGAAAAAACTACACAAAAAGTTTTGGTTGCAACTGTTGACAGATGCCCATTTTTTTCTTTCTCTTTTTTTTTTTTTTAAAGGGCCACCAGGGTACTGTACCTTGTAAATAAGCCCCAAGTGCCCGTTATGCAACCACTGTATAACTTAGCAAAATGCAGCTATTAAGAAAAATTAATTTTTTTTTTGGCAGTTCATTAGGATGCTGACATGTTACTGGTTTGATTAAGACAAGTAAACTTTGAGACTTCTGCCTCATTTTCAAATTTGTGAGACCTTAGATGCTTACAATCTGAATCACTACAAGTAAACCTGATCCATGAGCCAAATAAAATTGATTTCTCAAATATAAACTGAGTGATTTCTCTTGTTACCTAAGAACATTATCAAGCACAGTTATTTTAAGTTGCACTGACATTCTGTCACAATGCACACCGCACAGATGAGATGAAGTCCAATTACAGCTTTACATCAGCAGCTTTACACACATTCTATAGTAACTCTTTCAGACCAGTTAACCACTATTTGTAAATGTAACTAAATTTAAGCATCTTTGTACCCATACTTTAAGTAAGGTTTTAAGTTGAAAGGTCATTATTTCCTTATCTGAAGGATTAAAGGAAACAGAAACCCAGTGGCTCGGAGGCTTGGGAAGAACACATGGTGACGGTGGCTCACTAAATTTGGCTCCAGCATAGTTTTGATTACCTTGAGACTTAAAAAGCAAGCTGGGACTTGATAAGCTAGGGTTCCAATTTTGGTTACTTGGAAAATTCTTGTTCTTTCCCCCATTCTGTATGGCCTGCCTTGCAGCTGCTGAGGAGTTATATGCATGTCCTCTTTCTTTTTTCTTATGAACAATCTTCATCTGGGAATTCTGATCCTTGGTTTTCTGTCT
This sequence comes from Ctenomys sociabilis, assembly GCA_004027165.1. NCBI lineage: Eukaryota > Metazoa > Chordata > Mammalia > Rodentia > Ctenomyidae > Ctenomys > Ctenomys sociabilis. Next base: position 26,626 of record PVKA01018805.1, read on the forward strand.
ATTAAGCTGTTGTTGGCTCTTAGTAACATTTCTGGCTTGAGGGTCTGGGATGTTCTACCTTTCTCCGCCACCCATCTGCAGCTTTTTTGTCACCTTTCCGTCTGCTTTTCAGATTGCAGTATTTCCACTACTTGTCTTCTTCCTTGCTGCCAAGCCCAAGATAATAGGTGTTGCTTTTGGACGGATCCTTTGCTTTGTCTCAATGCATAAGTTTTCATGGGCTGATTTGCTAAGTTCAGTCTAGGAGCTGAGGCCAACATCTGAGTCTCCTCAGCACACAAGTTTGAGACAAGTCCTAGCGACTTCGGGTCGGCTTGCCGCGGCGCCTCCCTCGACGTCGAGGCTTCCCTCCCTTTCCAGGGAGCAATGAGCCACAGCTTGGAAGCAGCGCACGAGGTCCGATGATTCAACTACTGGCCACCTTCGCGTCTCCCGACCCGATCACCCACAAGATGGAGGCTCTAACTGTACTGTTTATACACACACATCATGATTCTTCCTTTGTATCTCCCCCTTTTTTTGTCTAGACCTGTCAGAGATGGACACTCAAATGCCCTACTCAGCAATCAATGGGTAACAGATGAAATTAAACAAGAAATTCAACAAATCTACAATTCAATGAAAATTCAACCAAAACTTACAAGAATTTATGGGACGTGATGAAAACAGTTCGAAGAGGGAAAAATCATACCTATGAACTCACACGTTAAGAAAAAAGAATGGGAACAAATAAACACCCTAATGTTGCATCTCTGACATCTAGAAAAAGAAGAGCAAACCAAATCCAGAGCGCAAAGACAAGAAGAAATCAAAGATTAGAGCAGAAATTAATTAAATTGAGATGAAAACAGTTCAAAAATCAATGAATCAAAAAGCTGATTCTTTGAAAGACTAAATAAAGTTGATAAGCCCCTAGCCAACCTCATCTAAAAGAGGGAAGACAAAATTGAAATCCAAGCAATAAGGAATGAAAATATGAGATTACCACAGACCCAGTGGAAATTCAGAAGATTATCAATAGCTACTTCGATAATCTTTATGCTCACAGAATAGAATACACAAAAGAAATGGACAGATTCCTTGAAAGGTACAAATTACCAAAACTAAATGAAGAAGATAGAACAACTCTCAATAAGCCAATAACAGTCAAGAAAATATGAAACATAATAAAAAGCCTGCTGACAAAGAAAGGCCAGGTCCCGATGGATTCACAGCTGAATTCTACAAGAAATTTACTGAAGATATAATCCCTAAATTCCTCAAACTCTTCAATGAAATTGAAAAGGAAGCAGTCCTCCCAAAATCATTTCTGGAGGCAAGTATTATACTGATTCCAAAACCAGTGAAAGGCACAGTTAAAAAAGAGAACTACAGGCCAATCTCCCTCATGAACATAGATGCAAAAATCCTCAATAAAATCCTAGCAAACAGAATACAGCAAATCATCAAGAAGACCATACACCATGACCTGGTAGGGCTCATCCCAGGGATGCAAGGATGGTTCAATATTAGAAAATCTGTAAATGTAATGCACTATGTTAATAGACTGAAATCTAAGAACCACATGAACATCTCAAGTGGTGCAGAAAAAGCTTGTGACAAGGTCCAATAATCATTCTTGTTCAAAACCCTACAGACAATTGGAATAGATGGACTCTACCTCAATTTGATAAAAGCTGTCTATGACAACTCAATGACTAATACAATTCTAAATGGGGAAAAACTGAAATCTTTTACCCTTAGATCTGGTACAAGACAAGGATGTCCTCTACCACCTCTCCTATTCAATATAGTTTTAGAATCATTAGCAACAGTCATTAGACAAGAGGGAAAAACTGAAGGAATAACAATAGGTAAAGAAGAAGTTCAATTATCACTATTTGCAGATGACATGATACTTTACTTGGAAGACCCAAAAAATTCCACCAAGAAGCTACTAGAATTGATACCGAAATTCAGCTGAATTATAAAAAGTCAGTACTCAAGAGTCAATAGCATTCCTCTACACAAACAACAAACACACTGAGAGAAACTGCAGAAACAATACCTTTTACAATAGCACCACGGAAAATGAAATACCTTGGAAATCACTCAAGGAAGTCAAAGATCTTTTCCCAGAAAATTACAACACTCTAAGAAAAGGGATTATAGAGGATTTCAGAAAATGGAAAGATATTCCATGCTCCTGGATAGGAAGAACCAACATTGTGAACATGCCATACTTCCAAAATTGTTGTACACATTTAATGCAATTCCTATCAAACTGCCACCAACATACCTCCTAGACTTAGAGAAATCATTCCTAAAATTTATTTGGAACCAGAAAAGACCTAGAATAGCAAAGGCAATCCTGGCCAACAAAGACAAGGCAGGAGGCATCACAATTCCTGACAAAGAAAAGGCCAGGAATTCCTGACTTCAAATTATACTACAAAGCCACTGCGATAAAATCAACATGGTATTAGCAACTAAATACACCTGAGGATCAATGGAATAGACTAGAAGATGCAGAGGCCTCTGTGAACATACTCAGCCACCTGATCTTTGACAAAGGGGCCAAACAAGCTTACTGGAAGAAAGATAGCCTCTTTAAGAAATGATGTGGAAAAAACTGGCTTTCTACATGCTGAAAATTAAAACTTGACCCAGGTCTATCACCATGCTGTAAGCTAAAGTCGAAATAGATTAAAGATCTAAACTTTAAAATAGAGACACTCAATCTCTTGAAAAGGAAAGTGTGAGGAGCCCTTCAAGACATAGGGTTAGCTAAAGAGTTCATGAACAATCATCTATTTCCACAGGAAACACTTGAAAGGATTAATAACTGGGATCGACTCTTCTTGAAGAGTCTCTGCACATCAAAGGAAATTGCCAACAAAGCAAAAAGACAACCCACAAATTCCAAAATTTGCTAACTATTAAACACTCAGACAAAGGTCTGCTCTCTAGAATTTATAAAGAACTAAGATATATTAGGGACCTCAAATTTAAACACCCAATCCAGAAATGGGCATCTGAGAAGCATATATCCTTCTCAGAAGGCGAAATTAAAAAAGCGAATAAATATGTGAAAAAATGCTCCACATCGCTAGCAATCCGTGAAATGCAAATTAAAACAACACTGAGATACCATCTCACTCCAGAAAGAATGGCTATCATAAAGAAATCAACTAACAACAAATGTTGGAGAGGATGTGGGGAAAAAAGAACACTTCTCCACTGCTGGTAGGAATGTAGACTGGCACAACCATTGTGGAGATTAGTGTGGAGACTCCCCAAAAGAGTAGAACTGGAAATCCCATTCAAGCCTGCTATCCCCTATTGGGAATTTTGCCAGAGGAAATGAAAACAGTGTATCATAGTGATGTGTGTGTACCTATGTTTATAGCAGCACAATTTGTGAAAGAACAATCTTGGAAACAACCAAGATGCCTGTGACATGAGGAATGGTTGAAAAAGGTGTGGTGTTTCTATACAATGGAGTATTACTCAGCTATAAAGAATGATAAACTTGAAGCATTTATATTGAAGTGGATATCACTTGAAGAAATACTCATAAGTGAAATAAACCAGACATACATGTGCAAATATCATATACTCTCTCTAGTATAAGAAATCAAAAGGAGAAATACAAATAGAAATGTACAACTATAAAGAATTTAGTCAGATACTTAGGGCAAACTGAACGGCATATGCTGCAGGGTACTAATCAGCTTTTCTTCTGAATGGTTAATAACCTAAGCTCACAGATCAAAAATTGGAGAAATAGAAGGGCCGCAAGTTCAGCCAACATTTTGGCCCTAGCCTTTCAAGGTCAGTGAAGACTCAGGACACAGGAGAACCTGTACCCTAAACTGCAACATCATGAGACTCAGTTGTGCCCCAAATTTTCTGAACAAGGAAATTATGGAGCCATAGAGGAAGGTGATCGATGATCTATAGTGTGCCTGGGGAGAGTCACATGGAGAGAAAACTTTCTCTCAGGCTCTCACAGAGAGCAAACTTGTCAAGCAATGGCTGTGATTCATCCACATGGCTGACTCAGTCAGACAAAGGATCTACAGAGTGGGATACAGGATTACAAGATGAATCCTGAGGGGACTTGACTGACCTCATCAGATACAAAAACTACATTTTTTGTTATATAGGTCTTACTTTATCTTGGTCTTAGCCATATATCTGGAAAGTATAAAAATGAGGTATACAACATGGAGCCATAATAAGTTGAGCTGTAAATGACTATAGTCAACAACTTTTTCAGATAACTCACTATTATTGTAGACTGCTGGACTGTGTTTGATTGTGTCGCCATGTTCAGGCATCTAAATTGGTTTAATGACAATGGAGCATTCATCTTTGACAGGTCTAGACAAAAAAAAGGTAAATACAAAGGAAGAACCATGCTGTGCTTGTATAAACAGTACTGTTAGGATAAATATGCAGTACTTCTGCATAATTCTATGAGAAGAATGATTTGCTCTAATAGTGTTTGGACTGGATATTCTGTCAGCTTCTTGTACTATGGACAACCATTAGGAAGATAACAAGGTAGAAAGTATTAATTTTTGAAAGTGTTCTATAATTCAGCTTTAAAAATATAACTATACAGCTACATTCTATGAATTCATTGATTGGAGACACTGCTTTAATAGTGTTTGTAAGTAGAATATCATGTATGCACCTTGTATGACAAAAAAAAACAATATGCAATGTATTAATTATGGAATCTTTCCTGTTAATTTTATTTGAAACTGTCTCATTGCTATTTGTTCTTCAGTGAAAAAAAAAAGAAAAAAAGAAAAGCCATATTAATATGCTCAGCTGTAAAAGACTCAAGTCAACAACGTCTGACATTGCCAGTATTATGAAAAACACACTAATATTATGGACCACTGGACTATATTGGATTATTTTGCTGAATTCATGCACCTACAATATTTTTTGATGATTCTTTTTTTATGTTTTTAATTTTTGTTTTATTGAAGTACAAATATCATTGAGATAGTTTTAAGATACCTTGACAAGATGGATTTGATAAATTAATACATTGCAAACTGTTTTCATAATGTTTTGGTATCATAGAAGGTGCATACATGATATTATACTTACAGACGTTTTTATAGCACATGACTCTTATCAGTAAATAAAGAGAATGTGGCTGTTTGCGTATCTTATTTTTTTATACCTGAATTACATCAAAGATTCAACAATTAATACTTTCTACCTTGTTATTTTCCTAGTGGTTGCCCATAGTACTGGAAGCTGACATAATATCCTGTCCAATCACCATTAGTGCAAATCTTGTCTCTCATAGAATTATGTAGAGGCACGGCGTTATCTATCCCAACTGTACTGTCCATACACACACATCATGATTCTTCCTTTCTATACCCCTTCCTTTGTCTACACCTGTCAAAGATGGGCACTCCATTATTCATTCAACTAATTAAAATTATTAAAAGGGTTTTCAATACGGAAGAAAGAGATAAATATGAGTACATTTGTTTCTATGATCTCCATTCTATTTCATTTTTTATCTATTTCTACATGAATGCATTGCTGTTTTTGTTACTATAGCTTTCTGTTGTTTCATTCATATGAATTTTTTATTAATCTAAAATCAAATCTATGTTTCCATTATGAAAACATGTAAAAATGTAAACAAATCATTTGTTCACACTACTATAGTGTCAATTTCATGTATGTTTCACAGGAGCTCTTGTCACAGTCATTTGTGAATATTTGAGGTACAACTTTTATATATTTTCACAAGACTGGCCTGTGGCTACTCAAGTGTATGTTATTAGTATCAATTTTATTCTAGTTGAGGCTTTAAAGGGAAGAGATATATAAGACACACAATTTGTAGGATTATTTGATAATATTCACCTGAAGAGTAAAATGTAGAAGGTGCAACTGATCTGTCCAAGCACTGGAGACCCGAAGAACCCAGATGAAGGCCCAGTCATCATGGCAATATTGTGCACAAGTCCGGCCTAAGACCTAGAGCCCATGGAAATGTCCTACATGAGTCCAACTGGAGTTCGAGAGCCCACAACAATATCTCATCCAAGTCACTATTAAGGATCTGTGCTAAGAAGGCCCAAAAGTCAGTAATGGAAGGTAGAAAGTCTGTGCCAGCAGGCTGAAGGATCCACAATTGAGCCAGGAATGATGCTTGAGATGCAGATCAGAGCTATTTTGAAATTGGGAATTTCAGTATCACCAGCACTACTCTTTTTTTGTTCAAAGGGATTAGCCATGAGAATTTTTATTTGAGAGACATCAAGTGCATGGCAGTCAGATCTCATTTTACAGGTGTACTCATGCTGAAAATGTGCCACTTGGAGTGCAGGCATCACAAAATTGAAGTCTGCAATCATCTCATGGAACTGGATTTTAAGGGTCTGAGGACTGTCATTGTCCCCCATGTACTCTTCCATCACCAAGTCACCAAACTTAGTTGGCAATTTCTAGACCAGAAGAAGCATGGAAAACAAGGTTAGGCAGATTTTGGGATTGGGTGTGCAAAAGTTCAATGTGAGAACTAGGGCCCAGAATAGAATAACAAATGTAAAAAGTAGTAAAGCTCTGGGTATACCTATACTCAGACACAGACTTCATAGTTCAGCCTCTCTTTGGGGATAGACATATGGAGAGGAAGGTGGAAATGCCATATCCATTAGAATATGAACCCTGGATCCTCACCATCTCAGCTGACATGTTCTTCAGTACAGCTTGTAGTGTTGCTCTATCCATGTCTTGCAGGCCTGGGGAATGCTGGATCTGGGTTTAGTAGAAATGAAATATGAGGCTGAAGATGATTATAGGTCAATATTAGTGAAGTGGTAGGATCCTCTCCAGCCTGGATGTGCTCCCCAAACTACCATGGGAGACATACCATCGGAAGCATCCAGCCATACTCATCATTGTTGACACCAATGATGCTGGGGACAGGCCAAAAATCAGCAGAGGCCACCAGATCCTGGGGGTGCCTGGGCAGGAAAATCCCATCCACTGTGGCAGTAATGATGTCAAAGTTCTGAGGAGGCATTAAAGGTGAGTGATCAAGGTCAGGCAGTGCACATTTTCTCAGGTCCATTGAATTACCAGCACTTCTTTCCAACTTGTCCTAGGATGCTTATGTCTATCTCATGAAAGTCTTGACATATGTAGGCACTCATTTCCCATCCAGAGGAATTAGGACACCAAGACATTGTGAAGAAGTTATTAGTCCACAGCAAGGGGGACTCTCCCACACCCCATGAGCTCCCTTCCACACACCTGAGAACACTCATCCTGACCTTGGTAATAGCCAGCATTTGCTCTTCAGTCTTTTCACGCAGGCACTGCACCAGGGCCTCTGAGTTGACCTGGCCACAGGCAGACAGGCTGGCCACTTTCTGCAAATGAATGGACAAAGCTGCCTCATTCTTTTGGTAGAGAAAGGAGTATGCCCAACAAACATGCTGAGTCTAATCCTTCAAATTTACCAGAATATGCTGTGTGGCTGGATGTCAGTGTGACATTGTTCCAACTTCTCTGTTACTCAGAGTTCCCAGCCAGAGGAGCCATTATACCTGTTCCTGTCATTTTCATGATGATGGGTGTCTTTGGGGTACAGCTCTGTTAGCCACTATTATAACCAGCCTCTATGAAACAGGTGTGTGGATTCTGACCCTTGAAAAGTCAACAATTTTCAGAAAGACAACAGTTCTCAAGGTACTTTCAGTTCTCTTTTATTGTTGTATAGACAGAGCATCAGAGGCTGTGAAGTTAAAGGGAGAAGGAGACAGCCTAGGCAGGGATGGTTAAGGGCACTTACTTCAGAGACACTCTTGGAGGAGTTGGAGAATAGGGTGGGTGCTATCATGACCCCACTCTCCATGATTGCACCACAGACGAGTCCTCGTGACATAGGAGACACAACAACAGCAGACACACTTGTGCCACCAGCTGACTCGCCAAAAATAATGACCCGGTCAGGGTTGCCTCCAAAGTGGAAGATATTCTGTTGCACCCAGCGCAGGGCGGCCACTTGGTCCAGGTAGCCCCAGTTGCCAGTGGCGTGCTGGTCTCCAGTGCTGAGAAATGTCAGGGAGAAGACTCAGAGGCCTGTCCTGGATCTGCTCACTCCCATTTCCTAGCTCAAATTCAGGCTCACCTGAAGAAGCCCAGGACACCCAGGCGGTACTGGATAGTGACAATTATCACATGCTCAGAAGCTACTAAGTTGGATCCATCATGCTCAGAAGCCATGCCTGTAACCAGTGCACCTCCATGGATCCATACCATCACCTGGGGAAATAGAGACACATGCCACATTGTTCTTACCCAGCTCACATCTATCTGTATTATCTACACACAGTCTGTTGCTTTGACCGTGCACCTACACATATGGACAAAGGTCCAATAAGATTTCATCATCTGAGCTTCAACCTCAATTCGCTAGTCAAGACTCAGACTTTACTGTTCACCCTATGAAAACAGGGTTTCTCTCCTGGACATCAGGCTCTTCGAACATGGAAAGAAAATGTTTTAGTGAGATAGTCCCAAATGAATATTTTTAGTTTTTCTTTTTTTTTTTTTTGTACAGGGTCTCACTATGCAGCCCACATTCATAGTGATCCTCCTGCTTTCTGCCTCCCTAGTGCTGGGATTACAGGCGCGTGCCACCACGCCCGGACTCCAATCACCAGCTCAGCGCACCCGAAGGCGGGGCTGGCGCGGCAAGGGGAAGCAAGGATCTAACCCTGGCCTCTGCGCTTACCTAAGCAAGCGCTTAGTCCACTGAGCTATACCGCCGGCCCTTCCCAAATGAATATTAATCAACACTGTTGTAATTTCATTGTTACAGCATATAAAACCATGGCTCAAGTAGTGGAGGATATCGAGCTGTAACTTCTATACACAAAAAAGTTCTCTTGGATACAAAGCCCTGATCTCAGAGAAAAGCTATGTGTCCGTGATATGCTATTTTTTTGTCACTTTCCCAGCCTGGCTGGGAAGCCTTCCTGGGAATGTCTATGAAGAAGCTGCTCATCAGGGTCTACATTGTAACAGAAACCAGGCCAATCATGTTACTTCTAATCTTTTGCTCATGGTGTGTGTGTGTGTGTGTGTGTGTGTGTGTGTTGCTCATTTTGGATTTTTATCTTCCCACTTGCTAGCCAAGAGGTGTTTGGCTAACCACATCTTCAGCTCACTTCTGCTCTTAGAGATACAATCTCTTATTATCCAATAGCTATTCATGCTCTGACACTTACTGGTAGATTAGAACTCTCATTGGCACAGGCAGGTGTGTAGATGTTGAGGTATAGGCAGTCCTCTGACATTGGGATGGCAGGCAGGTTCCGACTGAAGAGCATCACAGCTTCTGCACCCAGTATAGCATTTTGCAGACACCTGGTGAAAATAACAGACAATTAGTCCAGGGTCTGTGCAATGGCAAACCAGACTCTGGATCTGATTTGCTTGTATCTACTCTCAGTATCCTATTGTCTCAGACAGTCTGCCATACATCATCCTGCTCTATAGTTCCTGTCCATGGGGTCTCAGGCCACAGGGAAGGATGTTGTGATGCAAGTAAGATTTACAAGGAGTTCTTAAGATTGATCAGATGTTTGTAACTCACCCCTCCAGAAGATAAGATATTGTGACTATTAAATGTCTCCATGGGCATTGGTTATAGCTATTGACATTTGACAATTTCCTCTACAACCATTTATCAGGAATAGGCATGGATCTCCCACATAGATACTGTAGGTGGGAACACAGGTTACTTTTCCAAGGGGAAGCAATGGAGTATACTCTGTTCTAAGACTGCATTGTCAAGAAAATTCATCTTTTCTCAACTTGAAACTATATACTTATTCCTTGATTAGACCCTTGGTCCTGGCAGCAGGCACTATAATTATGGGGAGTGAAGATGTCAGAGAATCACACTACTGCCTTTCTCAGACATCTGTCACATCTGATGCTTTATTTAAAGCCAGTCCCAGAATCACATCCTCTGAAGGAGCAGAACATGTGACATAATAATAATCTAGACAGAAACACATCTCTACCTCATTTTTTAGACCTCATCTAATGTTGCACTCCTCAGCCAGGACCTGTCAAAATTTCTTCCTTCTATTAAGTCACATAAACTCATTGTGGGAACCCACACAAGACAGCCTCAAGTTGGTTGTGGGATTTAGATGTAACACCCACTGCAACTTAACCATGAGCTCAGAGTTCCTGAACTCTCCAGAGCCTGTGTCCCAAGCTCATCAAAGGAATTACTTGTTAGGGTAGGAAGTTCCATCTCTCACACCACTCCAGGGCTCAGGAGACTCAGGGGGCGCAAACCGCAGCTGTCCTACAGGTGGCTTTGCAAAGGGAATATTCAGGAAGGTGTAGACTCCCACATTGCTGCCATTCACATAGGTGAGGCTGCCCCTCACCTGCCCCAAATGTGTGGTCCGGATGGGGCTGGCAGAGTCCTGGGCTGTGGACAGAGAGATGCTCATCAGGGTTTGGTCTGTCCAGTCATCAACACCCACACTAAGGTGTTATCTTCCTCTTGCCATTGTGGGCTCAGCACTGTTGACTAACCCTGATCCACATTCAGTTTTCATAAGGGTCCTGGTTGTCACACTCACCCTACCCAAATGCTATAGACACTTGTCCTTGCTCAACTAATTGCACTAAGGCCCACTTAGGATTACTGAGGCTGATGATACACAATGAACTCCAGAATTGTCTACCTAATGGTCTCATCAGCTGATAGGATGAACATTAACTTTGCGTTAAACCTGCCATGTGTGTGAGGCAATGGACACACTGGAAATTGACTGAAACGTCTTCTATCTTCCGAGTACACTCAAGGTGCAATGGCACAAAGACAGAATACCAGGAGTGATATGGTCACAAGAGCTAGGAGAGAGATGCAAAGGTGTTCCTGCCCAGAAAAGTCCTGGCTTTCCTGAAGCTCTAAATAGGAAGCAATGGACTGCCATACAAAGACTGAGACAGAGAACAGCTTAGTTCTTATTAAAAGTTAGTTAACTTTTCTCACTATGTGAAACTAATTCTAGGCTCTCTGCTAAGCCCACATCTCTGGACTTCAAGGTAGAGGGATGTGCTCATCACTCTCCAGGTTTCTCCTGTTGGTACTTTCATATGATACCCTCCTGATGTCTGAGAATCTTCCTCTAAAATGAATCAGACCTAGATGAAAGTCCTAAGGAATACTATAAACACAATAAATGGCATGGAGAGCTCCTCTATCTTGTCCAAATGGATAGGCATATTTGAAGCCAACTTATACAGAAGTTGGATGGGTGGAAGTCACTAAGAGGCACCAGACAGTGCAGTCTGATAGCATTTTTCCATGTAAGAGATGCACTTCTCTACCCACCCACATATGATGCTTTGCCAGCTGGCCTGTCTATGTAACTCATAGTGATCACCAGACACTGATATCTGATATGTGTTACAGCATGGGATAAAGTCTGCTACAGTGTGCCTGTTGGGAAGCCAAGTTTAGCCACAATGCTTCATTGAAGAGGAGAAAGCCTTCCCATGTAGTAGTGTTAAGTATCTCCCACGACAAGAGTGAGAAACAACAGGACAGTAATGAATGGCCTGAATTTGTGACCTTATCAGTAAAAACCATTGTTATTTAAATATTGTGGTGCATGAATTCAGCAAAATATTCCAGTATAGTTCAGCAGTCCACAATAGTAGTGGGTTATCTGTAGGACTGGTAATGTCAGAAGTTGTTGGCTTGAGCCTTTTACAGCTTAACATATTAATATGGCTTTACTATTTGTACTTTGTTTTTATACTTTTTGCTGGATGGTTAAGACCAGGATAAAGCAAGACCTATATAACTAAGAACCAAAGAGTAGTGCATGCATAGGCACAGTCTTGAGCCCAGTTTGGAAAACCCTGGCACCTTAACAGTTCCTTTGAAAGACCTAGGTTCCAGGGCTGGCCAACTAGCTCATCAGATTAAAGCAGGCACAGGGGCTGGTTGTTTGATCTCCAGGTCTGCTATGTGGGTCCCACTTCTTGGTATGCACTAAGAGGGCAATTGAGACAGGGCATGGTGGCACATGCCTGTAATCCCAGCTCTTTCGAGGCTGTAAACAGGTGGGCCACTATGACTCTGATCTGTAGTGAGACCCTGAACACCCTGTAAACCCTTCCCTAAAAATAAAAAAATTTTAAAAAGACCAGGATTTCTATGGATTTCTTTACCCTTCTATGGGCCCTTTGTCATACAAAACTCATGACTAAACCAAAAAGTACTGAAACAGAAACTCTGACAAGTTTGAGCAGTTCTTGCTGCCTAGAAGTCTTGGTACCCACTAAGACTCTGGTCAGCAAAGGAAAGAAAGAAAGCCTCATATGTTTGCCAAAAATGGGATAGTGGGATCACTCCTATACAGATTGCACTGGCCAGATTGCACTTAGCTCTCCCTGACACCTGAAGACTTTGGATCAGGGGCAGCAGATGCATCCTTCACCTGGAGTCCTCCTGATATCAGCTCTTGATAAGGGTCCTGAGAGTCCTTGGCTAGAATACAGCACATTAGCTTTGTCCTGAGAATCAATCATGCCTTTGTCCCAGCTTACGTGCATTTGTGGAGGGACACAGTGTTTCTCAGTTCAGCTTTGATATGGTTTCCAGGGTTGTATTGTGTCCCCAAGGTCTGTTAACTTACCTGCAAACCATTAGTAAGTGCATGAGTCTATTTGTGGCTAAGAAGGTTTCCAAGTCCTGGTAGTTGTCAAAAATGGAGTGATGTGCACATATTGTTTGTTAGCTCTTTTCTATCTCAGACTAGACTCGTGCATCTGTGGGTCAGCACTGACTATCCCTGGATCTCAGGGAGATGTCCAGTCAGGCCCATAGTGCCCTGCTCTTGTCTTCCCCAAAGGATGGAACCACCCTGGCCCCAGCTTCACGCTGTCACAGTTTCTTCCTCTGCAGAATCTGGCACATCCAGTCCATATTTCATATGAAAATGCTAAACAACCCCAAAACTTTATGGGGAGCCAATGCTCTCCTACTCATCAGACACACTTGAAATAACATGTTATTTATTAATCAAAATGATACTGGTACGTCTGTGTACATGAGTGGCACCACTCACCAGGAAGCACTAAGCGAGTTTAGCATGTCAAAAGCTGTGCTTCTCTCCCAGCTACACATATTGCCTTGCCAGCTGGATTTGTGTCCATTTAAGGCACTTGGGCACCACATACTGATGATTGATGCTTGCTTGATAAAGCAGAGGAGGAAGACCTCTATAGCTGCTGGGAGACAGAGTACACATGCAGTGCTACAATCCTGGAAGATCCTGTAGTGGTGTGAGGTATCTCCCATGTCAGGAGGGGAGATGCCCCAAACCAGAAAGGACTGTTTGTGACCATTCAGGTGAAAACCAACAAGTGCAGATCAGTTTTCTTAAACAAATCTTGGGCACAATATGGAGGTCCTCAATAGCCCTTTTGAGGACACACACACACACACACACACACACACACACACACACACACACACACACGCACACACACACACACGGAAAGTGCCCATAATTCCACCAGCACCAAAGCCAACAAGCTTCCCACCTGTCTGTGTGTGCCTCTTACCCATCCTCAGATTGGACTTCTTGTTATTCGATGTCCTCAGGCAGTTCTGTCCCTCTCTGTGCTTCTGGGGCCCACTTTGGGGGGCTTGGATGGTGGACACATATTTTCCTCACTGTCATCTGCCATGTCCACCAGCTTCTCCCTCCTAGAATTGCTCTCATACAATGGTTGCCCCTGCAACACTGTGTTCCCAGGCTGTCACTGAATACCTTGGCAGATGTGACTACAGTACCTGGCACTTTCTGAAAGAAAAGTGCCTTGGCTGGGATGTAGAATTAGGAGCCCACAGGCCACAGTGCTGAGCAGGGTAAGACGGTGATCCAGACGCATCATCAGTTTGTCTGTGCTTTCAGTGTTTGTGTAGACACTGTTTCACCCCCAGGGAGACTGGAAGGGAGTCCTGCCCCAGTTGGAATTTGAACCCAGTAGGGAGGAGGCAGGGCATTGTGTGGGCCAGGCCAGGTGGATGCTGCAGGAGCACCACTGATAGTCAGAGCTTGCACAGGACCAGTGTCCAGCAGGCAGGACATGGAGAAAGGTTCCATTTTCCTGAAATCCTTGCCAGCCTTTGTTATTGGTTGATCAGGGCCATTCTTTCTTGAGCAAAATGGAATCTCTGTTTTGTTTTAATTTGCACTTCTTGATCATTGACATATCACGGTTTTCATATACCTTTTGTAGTTTGTTCTTCTCCATCTGAGAAGCATCTATTCATTTCAGAAGCACATTTTTGTATTGAGTCTTAAATTTGGAGAATCTGTTTTTTATCTTCTTTGAGTATCTTTGATAACAGTCCTTTGTATGAGGAAGAGCTGGCTAAATCTTTTCCCCATTCTGTGGGCTGTCTCTTTCCTCCGATGGTGTTCTCTTCTGCTTGCAAAAGCTTTTTAATTTTATGTGCTTCCAGTTGTTGAGTCTTTGTAATATTTATATGCAATTTGGGTTTTATTTCTGAAATCTTTGCCTACACATATGTGTTCAAGTGTTTACCTTTTCTACCTTCCAGCAGATTGAATGGTTCTGCTTTAATATTTAGATTTTGATCCATTTCAATTTTAGTTTAGGCATGTTGACATGGGTCTAAGAGTCTGTGGAAAGTGACATTTCCCAGCCCTTTTGTAAATGAGGCTATCTTACAGTGGAGGTGTTTGTCCCCTTTGTCAAAGAGAAGGTAGCTGAGTATGCTTCGAGTTGTTCCTGCTTCTAGTCTCTTTCATTGATCCACTGGTCTGTTTCTTTACCACGATCACACTGTTTTATTTCAGGAGTGTGACAGTGCAATATCAAATTCAGGATAATTATACCCCCTGCTTTCTCTTAATGTCCTGAACTGCTTTTGCTATTGTAGATCTCTTGTGGTTCCATGTGAATGTAAAGATTCTTTTCTCTAGTTCTGTGAACAATGCCACTAGTACTTGAATTGTGATCACATTAAATCTACATCACAGTTTTCAAAGTATGACTGTGTTCACTATATTTGTTCTTCCTAGCCAAGAACAGTAAAGAGGATAAGTTTTCATTTTATGATACCCTCTTGGCTCTCCTTTTTCAGAGTACTGTAGTTTTCAATGTAGATGTCTTTCACTGCACTGTTTCCTAAGATGTTGCTTGCCTACTTTCTATCTCTGCAAGTTTATTATTTATATACAGCAGTGCTGCTGATTTTGGTGTTAACTTTGAATTGTGATACGTTGTCAAATTTGGATATTCATTCTTGGAATATGTGAGGGTCCTCTGTGTAGAATATCATGTCACTAGCAAATAATGATAATACAACTTCCTCCATTCCTACCTATATTCCTTGTATATTTTACTCTAGTCTAGTTCCTTTAGCTGTTGTTTCCAGAACTATAATGAACAGATATGATGAGAGTGAGAATCCTTGACTTGTTCCTTATTTTAGAGTAAAAAAATTCAGTTTTTGACCATTTACTATGGTACTGGCCCCTGCATTTTCATAGATAGCTTTTATCAGATTGAGATAAAGGCATTCTATTTCAATTTTCTTTTTTTTTTTTTAAATCATGAAAGTGTGTTTGACTTTGTGAAATGCTTTTTCTGCACCTATTTCATGTAGTCACATGGTTCTCTTTGGTTCAGTAAATGTGATTTATTCCATTTACTGATTTGCATATGTGAAACATACCTGCATCCTGGGATGAATCCTTGTTCATGGGGTATAAACTTTTTGATGAATACCTGTCTCCTGTTTGCCAGTATCTTCTTGAGGTTGTTCTCGTTTGTGTTCATTCAGGACACTGACCTGTACCTCCCTTTGTTTTGGTTTGATTCTTCTCTGGTTTTAGTTTCAAGGTAATACTTGCTTTGGGAACAACTTTTGGAGTACTGCTTCCCTTTCAGTTTTATTAACGAGATTGAGGAGGAGTACTGACATTAGCTCTTCACTCAAGTTTTTATAGAATTCAGGGATGAAAGCTTCAGGGCCTAGGGATTTTCCTGTGTTGTAATTTGTTTTCTATTACTTCTTTAATTTGACTGACTGATAGGGTATTATTTAGAATTTTATATCTTCTTATTCAGCTTTGTTAATTCATGTGTCAAGGAAGCTGCAAATCTCTTATGAATTTTTCACCTGTCAAAGTAGGCACTGATGACGTTCTGGATTTTGGCAAGATCTGCTGTGGTACAAGCATATTTATGCCTATTGTGTGAATTTCATTATTATTTTTTTTTTATCTTTCTTTTTTTTTTCCATTTATTTTTATTTTATTGAAATACAAATGTCAATCAGACAGTTTCAAAACACCATAACCATACAGAGTCGATGAAATAATACATTGCAAACTGTTTTCATAATGTTTTGGTATTGTACAAGGTGCATACATGATATTATATTTACAGGTATTTATGTAGCTGAATTATATCA
>PVKA01018806.1:0-36558 GCA_004027165.1 Ctenomys sociabilis
AGCTAATGCTCCGCGCTGCCAGCTGGGATAGAGCCTCGAGATAGAGGCTATGACTTCCTAGGGCTTGAAAGACTACATCAAAGCTGAAGCCCTAGACTTCCCAAAACATTAAATACTATATAATGCAGATTACTCTCTCTGCATATCCTCTCTGCATATGGCAGAGGTAAATGTAGGCCCCACACCTAGCTCAGCTCACAGTAGTCAACTACTTCCCACAATTCTCAGTCAATCCTCAAGCCACTCCCCCACTGAATAAAAACCGGGTGAGGCCCTGGGTCGCTCTCTTGGTTCTGGAAAGCCATGTCATGGCAGGACTTAGAGCCCCTCGACTTCCCCATGATTAAAAATATAATTTAGTGTCCTCATTTTCGCCATAGGTTGCATAGAAAGTGGTAGATTGGAATCAACTTGATGGGATTCCAATAATGTAACTTTGGGATTACAAATATTGGTTTCTTGGACTGAGACGAGGACCAGGAAGTGTCTCCTACAAAAAGCAAACAAACCGCACCGCCTCTCAGAGGCCGTGTCCCATGACTGTGAAAACCCAGGCAGTGTCCATAACTGGCCTCTTTGCTGGCCTCAGGAATAGCAGCCATTCAGGTCAGGGTCACCCCAGGTGTTGGGGGGGGCTGACTGACTGTACATATAGGTCTATCCATAGCTCAAAATATTAGCACTATAGAAATTAGGAGACAACTAAGAAATGGAAAGAAATTCTCCTCTCAATCCACTGTGAAAAGCAATACAATAGCACATTCTAATTTCTTTCAATACATACTGCAAATCTGAAATAAAGTAGGACATGCCTATCATGGTAGCTCTTTGTAGTTTGAAATGAGCTTGAGTTAATACAACCCTAATGGCCAAAGTTTATATGAATTGTGGTAATTTTAATGTAGCAAAGTTTTACCCCCAAGAATCTTACCTAATACATAACAGGGTACCATGTAGCAATGTACACCAGAGAACCAGAGCAGGCAACATGAATGCCACAGTTCTGATGGGCAGTACTGCATAAAGTGGAAGTGGTGACAGAGCACCTCAGGGTGCTGGACATCAGGACGGTAACTACTCCTGTGGGTACGTGGGACATGGTGGGCGGAGGTCCTGGGTGCCGGCATACTGCTTCTTGATCTGAGCATTGATCTGGTAGGTTTGTTTGCCAGGTGTGATAATGCACTGCTGTCATTGCAGCACTTGGGAGGCAGAGGCAAGAGGATCATTGTGAAATTCAAGGCCTGGGTAGGCTGCACAGTGAGTTCAACTCAGGTACACTAGATAATGAAACCCTGTCTCAACAAACAAAAAAAAAAACCATCTTTTTTTTTTTTTTATGAATTCTTACAGCACATTCCGCGAAAGAATAACAGAAAATAAAATAGAAGCGGGCAACTCCCTAGGACTAGAATTGCAACCTAGGGCACTGAGCGAGAACCGGAGGGACAAGTCCTGCCCTCAGTACTTGTCAGAGTTCCCCAGGTGACCTCAGGGCAAGCTGTGGCCAGGGACAGCAACTTAGGGCGGGGCAACAGTGTACAGAGTGTGATCTCACATGTGGCCAGGACCGTGTGCTTCCCCAGCACGGCTTATGTGTCTCTTGGGGAGCACCTGGCTTTTCTCACTGCCTGGTGCCTGCCAAGCCTAAGGGGGCCTTGGGCGGACAAGGACACAGTTCATGCCGGCAGTCTCTGGCCAGATGGTGATCCCCAGGCCCAGCTGGGCTGTGTGTCATTCCATGGAGTCCTCTGCTCCTCAACTATTTTATTTTCAGTTATTCTTTCCAGGAATATGTTGTAAACATCCATCAGAAGAGACAGCACAGGCTCTTGACATTCTCTGAAGACCATGAATAAACTAACTACAGAAAGGCTTCGAATCCTCCCAGCACGGGCTCTCGCTTTGGCAGTGTCTTATGGGTATGGGAACAAAATGCCTGGATGCTACTGAAGTGCCATACAGCAGGCCCTAGAAATGAGTAAATGACAGCTGGGACTTCCACAAGTCAACTGGCACTTGGTTTGACAATATCTACAATGCAGTCTACAGGAATCAGAAAGGAAACCTCCTACCTGGAGCTGACCCTTCTCATAAGCCAGTTTGTTTTTGCTCTCAGTAATCTTCCCCAAGACTTTTTCCACCTTCTGCTGGGCAAGCTGATAAAGCAAACACAGGTGTCAGTGCAGCTCGGCACAGAAGGAAATGGCCATCTCCTTCTCAAACAAGCGCTAGGGCCCTAGCCTCTCCTCGGCTTTACCTTGTGACCTTCCTGTTGAGGTTCACACTTATTTGGTGCCCTGTCTCTCAGTTTGGATAGCTAATGGGTCCCAGTGCTAACAGTTGACACCTATGATCCTTGCTGGTGAAAATACAACCCTTCTCTATGTGATTCCTTTGCAACTGTGAATAACCAGGAGTGGTGTGGTTGGATCTGGGGCTACAGGGAGTTTGAGGAATATCATTCAGGTCTTTAAAACACAGGAGCTGACAATGACCACTACTCAGTTTGCCACAGGTATAAAAGAATCTCTCAAAGAGTAAAAGAAATGTTGATTGGTGACAAGCTCATTGTTTGACAAAGCACTCAACAGGGTTATCTGGGACAGTCCTGAAGTTTCATTACATTACATGTTTTCATTATTGAAATATCCTTTAATAATGACAATTCTTTTACATATGTTGTTTTCCTCAAATTTCTTTCATGAAAAATGAGCATACTTTTTGGTCTTATTGGTGTTTATTCCATGAGGGCCTCTGTTAGTGCCTGAAGACGAGCTCATTACCCCATCAATGTCAGCGTCTTAATACAAGGAGGACTGCTAGTTGCCATCTTCCCAAAGGATCTCCATGAACCAAAAGTGGGGATACCAGCCACAAAGCAGACGTGGCCCAGAACTTGAGCTCTGTCCCTCAGGCTGAGGAGCAGCACTGTGGATGGGCCCCAAGGCCACCCTCAAAGCAGTGCATGCTGACACCACCCTCCACCGCTGCCTTATCCTGGTTAGTCTGTGGCTAATGAGTGGGTGCTTTCTAAGGAATTTTAAGCTAAAGGGTCTGCCTTTTGCTTGCTGTCTGCCTTTGGGATGCAGCTGCACGTGCAGGCCTGTTAATGAGCGCCAGAGGTCGGCTCCTCCATCTGGCCACAGCTCTCATTCAGTAACCTCTTTATTTCCTATTGGGAAACCAAAAGCAAGATCCATCCCAAGCTTATTACACAGCTTGATTTTTTAAAAAAAAAGTCACTATGAGGCCAGGAGTGGTGGTGCATGCCTGTAATCCCAGCACTCGGGAGGCTGAGGCAGGAGGATTGTTGTGAGTTTGAGACCAGCCTGAGCTACAAAGTGAGCTTAAGACCAGCCCAAACTGCATAGTGAGACCCTGTCTCAAAAAGACAAAAAATCAATCCCCCCCCAAAAAAAACCCCAAAAAACCTAAAACATCACTACATTTTTTCTCACTAAGGTAAAGAAAAGTTATTGTTGTCTTTCTTTCCTCTTCTCTTCCTCTTCTCCTCCTCCTCAAAAGTAGTTGTGATCATCTTCTCTTTCTTCTATTTCTTTTACTGTTTTAAGACAGGATCTTGCTATGCAATTCAGGCCTTGAACTCACTATGCAGCCCAGGCTGGCTGGGACCTTGGGATCCTCCTGCCTCAGCCTCCTGAGTGCTAGGCTTATACGTGTGTGCCACTATACTTGGCCAGGAAAGTGTTTTTCCAAAAGCACTTGGACCCGTGAAATACTGTTTTTTAAATGATCCAAGTGAAATACAGACTGTTATAAGGAGGCTAGTGATTATATACCATAAAATTACTTATTAATATTCTGAGTGTGAAAACCATTCAGCCCCTTTCCCATAGTTTTCTATTTTAGATATGCTAAACCATCCCATGACTGCCATGTTATAACTTGGTGCATTTATTAGTACATAATAGTTACAATGGTTTTCAGCTGGGTGTGGTGGCACATACCTGTAATCCTAGCACTTGGGAGGCTGAGGCTAGAGAATTGTTGCCAGTTTGAGACTAGCCTGGGCTGCAAAGTCGGCTCAAGGCCAGCCTGAACTGCATAGCAAGACCTTGTCTCAAAAGGACACACACACGCACAAGGAAGGGGTCGCGTTCAGGCATATGGGCGCCAGTGTCCCCATGTTTTTGTTATTTTTGTTCTCTCATTACATCTTCTCCCTTGCTCCGCACTCTCACTCCGGCAGTCTTCCTTCAGCTTTCCTGTCATCTCTTTCTTTCCCCTTTGCTCGCCCCGGTACATGAGCGAAAGTATGCAGCATGACCTCTGAGGCTGGTTTCTTTCTTCAACAATAAGGAAAAAAATGAAGAGGACAACTGAAGATGCTACAAAGCCAACACTGAAATCTTATTAAACAAGGTATCCTGACCTGCTGTAAAGTTTAAGTAAAAAGAGAACTAGATTTGACCTAATTACACTAGTATGAACAAACATTAAACATTCAGAGGTAATTCTGCTTATCTGCTTATCTTTAAATGTGGAAAGGTTAGTTTGTTTGTTGGAATAACAGTCTGGGTCTCTTATAAAAATGGTGTTCAGGAATTTTTAAAAAGCAATTTTTTTCCTGAGTTATATTCCTACCTTAGGCAAAGGCATAAAGAAATTCTATTAATCTGTTAAATATACCTTTTAATAAGAATCTCTCCTTTTTGCCAACAAAGCAAATGAAAATAGTGAACAAAATAAAAATGTGGTAATATTTGACACAGTCACTGAACATTATGACAAGCAAAAAGAACTGTTGCCAGTTGGAAGGGTCTACAGGGTGTTCCAGGTCTTACTACTAGATTGGACTCGTGGTGATCTGCCTGTTTACAGCCTCCCAAGAGCTGGAATTACAGGTGCGCACCACCACGCCCAGTCTCAATTGCCCCCTCAGCGTGGATGTGTGTGTGTGTGTGTGTGTGTGTGTGTGTGTGTGCGCACCAGCATGGCAGGCCTGGGGATCGAACCCCTGGTCCCTGCACCTGCTTGCAGTTACTTTAATCTGTTTAGCTATTTTGCTGGCCCTAGAAGGCCAGATCTTAGAAGGCACTTAAATGAGTGAAAATCTTGGGTTCCAATTTGTTGAAAATGGAACTGAGATTAATCTTTGCTTAAATATCCTTAGCAAATGACTATGTAGGTTATTAATGCAGAAAACAACAAAGAAAAATTCTAGTATTTAATGTAACATTTAAACTCAGAAGTACAATGTCACTTCTTAGAAAAGTAGAAAGCAATCACAGGAAGAACTCCAATCACATGGAGGCTAGGATCAGCAGAGATACAGCTGGATCTGAGAGCCAGCCTCGCACTTGCTGGGCAGGACTGGAACCTTTAAGGGTGGTGCCTAGAGGGGAAGTGAGGTCACTGGGGGGGCAGTGCCTAGACAGGAAATGAGGTCAGTGGGGGTGGAGCCTAGAGAGGAAGTGAGGTCAGTGGAGGCAGACTGTTTAAAGGGGACTCTGGGCCTTTGCCCTTTCCTGGTCCTATCTTTCCACTGGCCCTGAGGTGAGCTGCTCCAGGCCAGGCCACCACAGGCTTCCAACTAACAGTGTACCAGAACCTCCAAATCTAGAGGCCACGGTAGATTTTCTGCTTTACTGATTAGCTCAGGCATTTAATCACAGGGACTAAAGGCTAAAACAAATAGCTATATAATGCTTTCAAAATTATGCTTTCCATTTTTCCATTATGCTATCAGAGATTGAGCCCAGAGGGGCTGGGGAGATGGCTCAGTAGAATAAGTGCTTGCCTGGCAAGTGCAAGGGTCTGAGTTCAATCCCCAGTTCCTCAAAAAAGATTGAGCCTAGGACCTTGTGCATGGGTGCAAAGCACCATGCCTTTGAGGCATGTCCCAGCCCTACAATAACTTTTGAGCTCCGTGATACAAACTGTCAGAAGAACCTATCAAACTGGCAAGATACTGGCATCTGGGTGGAGCTGCTTTGTAAGAGACGGTGAGTGGGGACACCCTGAACCTGACCTGGGCCCAGCAGGCTGAGCGACACGTGGCACCTACACAGGTCGTACTTGAAGGCACAGCACATTCGCTGTCTAATTTCAAGTCATTCAAGTTGCACAGGGAGTTATGTTTGCTGGGTGCTACTATTTAAATGTTCAAAACCTGGAAGAGAACTGGAAAAGACAGTCACTCAGCTGGAAGCCAGAAACAGTGATGTCCCTACATTTGGATCCTTTCTCCCTCTGGTTCTCTGTCATGAGGCAACAGATAACCTAAAATTAGGACATATAAGAAAAGACAATGCTTACTCACACATGCTGCCTGTTGCCCTGAGAGGGCATCTGGCCCTGAGGACAGCACTGGTGGTGGGTAAGATGCCCACAGTATCCATGCTATGCGCAGATAATGTTCTTGTCTGTGTTACAATGGGCGTCATGCTAGACCAAGGAGCATAACGGCAGCTACTGTGAAGGCAGATGCATGGTCTGGTCAAGCTGGGGTCCGTGTGGCCGCTACTCTGATGTGGGTGTGCACTGCATGCAGTGGGAACCCCACAGGTGGGTGGTCCTCCTGCCCCGAAGGCCTTGAAGGTTAAGAGCCCACCCAGGGCTATGGCAGATGGAGCCATGGGTTGAAAGCAGGTTTGTGGGAACTCCAGCCATGAAGTTATTTGTGTAACACCTCTCCCGTGCATATATCCAAAAGCCAACAGGAGTTTATCCTAGAGGGCATGCCTTAAGAATTCCAAGTGTTAACTCAGAAAGAACCAGATTACATTGCCAGCACTGAGTGGCAACAGGTTTAGGGCTGTTAGTAAATCCAAGAACAAGTCCAGGACTTTCAGACGCAGAGCCAGTAGAAGCACACCCCGGGCAGGTTCGGCAGAGAAGCCCCTGCGTGAGACAGAACTGCAAGCCTGAACGGAGGCATGAGTTATCTGGAGACTTCAATCCAGAGGTGGGTGAGCTGCCTCGTCAGCGCTGACTGGCTGAGGCCTGTCAGTGTCACCACCGTGGCCGAGCCACACTCCTGCATGCAGCAGTGGGTCTGGGAACGGCCCAAGCACACTGAGATGTGGTCTTCCCGGCTGAGTAAGCGGAGCTGAGGCCCCGGCCTCAGGCAAAGGGCAGGCTGAGCCTCTCACCCAGGGAAGGGAGGGAGGCATCTTCAGTCCCTGCCCTGCTTCAGACCCTGAGTTCAGCACACAGTAGCTCTCTGCTCCATGCTGTGCATGCAGTACTCGACTTCCTTCACAAACAGCTTCACAGTAACGATATTATTATCCATATTTTGACAGATTTAAGGAACTGAGGCTCTGAAAGGTTAAAGATCATATCTAACGTCATAGCCAAAATAGAAACTTTAAGCCAGACAATCTGGCTTAAAGGCCATGAAGATAAAAGATTTAGACTAGCTTGTGAAATTCTTCAAAGTTGAAGCAATTTAAGGCAGGGTTTGAAAGGATTTACCTGAGATTAAGAAAGACATCAGGATCTTCTGTGGAATTTTAAAAACTTGCTTGCATATCATACAGCAATAACTAATTTTTTTTCATTTATGTGTTTGTTACAGAGTTTCACCATGCAGCTTGAACTTGGAGTGATCCTCTTGTTTTCAGCCTCCCCAGTGCTGGGATTACAGGTGTGCACCACCACACCTGGACTCATTCACGGCTCAGTGGGCCCTGAGCTGGGGCCAGTGTGGCATGTGGGACTGGGGATTTAACCCTGGTCTCTGCGCTTGCCAAAGCAGGAGCTTAGTCTGCTGAGCTATCTCGTCAGCCCTAATTTTTTTCAATATTAAAAATTCACAGGAAAAATCTGGGTGTGGTGGTTCATGCCTGTCATCCCAGCACTTGGGAGGCTGAGGAAGGATGACTGCTATGAGTTCAAGGCCAGCCTGGGCTACAAAGTAAGCTCAAGGCCAGCCTGAACTGCATATGGAGACCCTGTCTCAAAATAAATAAATAAATAAATAAATAAATAAATAAATAACACAGGAAAATTATTAGGTTTTTAATAGAATGATCATTTCTTGGAATCCCCTTCATTGGAGATATTTAAAGAATTTTAACTTAGGGCTGGGAAGATGGATCAGTGGAATAAGCACTTCCCTGGCAAGTGCAAAGGCCTGAGTTCAATCCCTGGTTCCACAAAAAAAAAAAAAAAATTAACTTATTCATAATTCAGTGGTTTTGTCAGACAGCTTTTAGAAATCAGATATGTTACTAGTTGCCCACTAGAGGGAACTGACAGGAGAAAAACCTCTAAGTTTCTTCCTCATAATTTATGGAAAAAGAAATCCTTTAAAACATCAGACGCCATTTTGCTTTTCAGGATCAAAGGTCATCTGTGTAGTCAGTCATGAAATAGCTACCTCACATTCTTGTTTCCTAAATCTCTCCTTGTTTGAAACCTGGTGGAACTCTGATGTATTTATTCTGAATCATACTAATATATACAAAGAACTTAGATTTCACAAACAAAACTTTTCTCCTAACTTCTACTTTAAAAATGTTTTAAAAATTATTTGTTTGGTACAGGGTCTCGCTATGCAGCTCAGACTTGTACTGATCCTCCCGTGTCAGCCTCCCCAGCTCTGGGGTTACAGTTGTGCACCACCATGCCCAGTCTTGGTGGCTGGCACAGTGGCCCCGGGGTTCTGAGGCCTGCATGGCTTGTACCAGGGATCGAACCAGGCAGGACCCTTGTGCTTGCCAAGCAGGCACTTAGGCCCTGAGCTATGTCCTCAGCCCTCTGACTTCTGCTTTTTAAAACTTGTGAACTGCTGTTTCCTCTTTTCCATTGACCTTTGCATACCCACCCCATGGTAATCAGAAGAGACGTGCTGCAGCCCAAGGGAAGCCATTTGATCCACGAGGTACTTATTTTCTTCCACCAGTGTCTGAAGATTTTCATTTAAGCCATTTACATCTACCTTTGAAAAGCAAAGGGTGGAAAATTATTTGTCAGATCCCAAACTGTAATGACAGTGTAACAGTGAACTGGAATGTAGCTTTCATTTGGGTTCCCTTGCCTGCAGTACGGGGATTTGGTGGATCTGATAACTATTATACTATAATTATTTCTCTTTTCTTTCAGATTTTCTAGTTGTCTTCAGCAGGCAAGTAACTGCAAAATATACATTTCCCCTTTAATAATGGTGGAAGTTGTTCTGGTACTTGGTATTTATTTAAATAGTAATTAAATCTTATGAATACAGATGCAAAAATCCTACACAAAAGCCTGACACAATGAATGCAGCAATACACAAAAGTGTGTAAGAACCAAGTACAGTTTCTTTGGGCAAAGCTTGAGTCTTCACTGCCTACAGTATAACCCCCCACATCCTCCAGCAGACTTCTCTAGATTGCTTGTATCTGGCATGATGCAGTCATGTATGCTTTGCCCTGGGAATGTCCCCGAGGCCAGGCACCGGGCCTTTGGGAGGTTGGTACACCATGTAATATCTGGATTTGCTCGCGGCTGGTGGGCTAGTCGGAGGTGGCTCGGCAAAGGCTGCAGTCTGCCCCGGGCATGTTGGCTCTCTCCAAGCTCCCCGCTCTGCCACTCTGGCTCCTCTCTGCTCTACGACATGCTCCCCACTGTGATGCTGTGCCTTGCCTGGGCCTGGAGTCCACGGGGAGCCACGTGACTGACCATGGACCTCTATATGAAAACTGTAAACTCTGGACAACATCAGCAAATGGAAAGAAATCTGCATTCCTGGATACAGACCAGGCAGAATTAATATATTCAAAATGACCATAATTCCTAAAACCAATAGACGATTTAATGCAGTCTCAAGCATGACATCAACAGTATTCCTCACAAAACTAGAGCAATGACCCTAAAAGCCACATGAAGTCAGAAGAGCACAGAAAGCAAATGTGAGCTACAAGAGCAAAGTAGGGTGCACCACAGCTCCAGATTTCAAGTTACATTACAAAGCTACAGTGATAAAAACAGTGTGGCATTGGTACAGAAGCAGACCTGTGGGTCAATGGCACAAAAGAGACACAGAAAGATCTCCAGGCACATCAGCCACTGAAAGTCTGACGAAGGGGCCGAAACATACATCCGAGAAGAGACAGCATCTCACAGGTAATGCTGGGACAAGTGGCATCCACATGCCAAAGAATGAATCGAGGCCCTTCTCTCACCATTGCTAAAATAAAATGAATTAAAGACCTAAACATTAAACAGAAGTAATCTTCTGGAAGATAAAATACATAAGCCTGTGGAAGTCAAGCATTTGCAAGCATCTTCTGAACAGAACCTCAACTGAACAAGAAATGGCACCGACAATGGAGTGAAGAAGCCTCCTACTGAGGGGAAAATTTTTCTAGTTCTCTTGGCCAGAGAACTCATATCTATAATTGATAAAGAACTCAAAACATTAGGCTCTCAAATGAAAGACCAATAAAAAAAAAAAGGTACCTGAAATGGATAGACACTTCTCAGAAGAAGGGCAAATGGCCAATAAATACATGAAAAAGTGTTCAATATTTCTAGCCACCAGAAAAACGCAAATTAAAATAACACTGAGATTCTGTCTCACCCCAGAGTGGCCTTCATCATGAAGCCAAGAGCAGGGGCTGGGGAGACAGCTAAGCAGCATAAACCCCTGCCTGGCAAGTGCAAGGTCCTGAGTTTAATCCCCCAAGAAGCCAATAGCAAATCTTGGTGGTGCTGCACAGAAAAAGCACCCCTTATAAATTGTTGGTGGGAATGTAAACTAGTACAGCCACTTTGGAAATTAGTATGAAGATTCCTTAAACAAGGAAAAACAGAAATTTCACTTTACCCAGCTATTTTCATTTTTGGTATCTTCCACAAGAGTCAAAGTCATCAAATTACAGTGATATAGTCAGAGTCCTGTTTATAGCAGCACAACAAGTACATATGAAAAATGTAAAGTCGGGCATGGTGGTGCATGCCTGTCATCCCAGCATTTGGGAGGCTGAGGCAGGAGCATCACTGAGAGTTCAAGGCCAGCCTAAACTCTGTAGCAAGACCTTGTTTCAAAATACAAACAAAAGCTCAAACTCCTTGAGCAAGGAAATGAAAATCAAAACTACAAGGTATCATTTTACCCCAGTTACAAGGGTTATCACAGGCTATCCTCTAAAAGACAAAAACAAAACTGGCCAGGATGTAGAGAAAGGAGAACCCTGTGCATAATGGTGGGAAAGAGAACTGGTACAGCCTCTATGGAAAAGGGTATGAAGCTTTCTTTAAAAACTACAAATAATAAAACTTTGAGACTTTGTCTTGCTTTTGAAAAAAAAAAAAAAAACCAACTAAAAATAAGAAAAATGCTTCCAAAGCTAAAAGTAGAACTTCTGTGTGGCCAGCCAGTTCATGAGGGCGCATACTTAAAGGGGACAAAACTGTCATCCCAGAGCCTGCTGCACCTGCATGATTGGCACAGCGCTGTTCATGACGAGCAAGGCATGGAATCACCCTAGATACCGCACAGTGGACGAGCAGGTAAGGAAAATGCAGTTCATACAGTGCACCACTGTCCAGCCCTGAGGAGGAAGCCCCAGCCTTGGCAGCAGCACGGGTGGGAACAAAACCAGCGGAGAGCCTGGCTAGCATGTGTTTTCACTCCCAGTGCTCCGCAGATCCAGAACAGGAGACTGTGGAAGTGGGCACACAGAGAGTGTGCTCTAGTCTTCCAGTGTGGCAAGGGGAGCTACTGGTGAGGACCACATATATTTCCAAATGTCTAGAGAGGAGTACAGCGCTCCCCCACTTGACCCTGACTGGTGTGCAGAGGGAGGTGTTCATCACCCTGACTGACCATGGCACTGGAGACATGTATGGAGTGACCACGGCATGCCTCCAAAACCATCTACAAACACTATGTCTCGGTGGGGATTCTGCATTTTGAAACAGGGTTTCTCTAACTCTGGCTGGTCTTAAACTCACTTCGTAGCCCAGTCTGGCCTCGCACTCCTGGTAATCCTCCTGCCTCAGTCTCCTGAATTACAGGTGGGCACCACCACACTTGGCCATGGCTCAGATTTTTAAAAAATTTTAAAAGAGCAAAGTTGACCTCGAAGATCAAGCAGCAGGTGCTTATGCGCACTCAGGAAGCCTGCCAACCTCCTTGTCCTCTGGTAGTGGGGCCCACACCTGGGACCTCTAGCAGTGAGCTACATTCCCAGCCTTTTTTATTCTTTTATGCTGAGACAGTCTAACTAAGTTACCTAGGCTGCCCTTGAACTTGTGACTATCCTACCTCAGCTGTCCAAGTAGTTTATGCCATCACGCTTGGCTAAAACAGTTTTGTTTTGCTTTTTAAATCAAACTGTCAGAAATCAGGGCTCTCTCTGGCCCCAGCCCACAGGCTCCTGGCTGACACCCTCAGTGGGCACTAGGGGCAGGCAGTAAGGACTCCAGGCACCCTGCCTCTCCTGCAAGGGCCCCAGAAGCACCTTCTGTGCTGCACCTGGAGAGCCTGAGAGGCCTCAGTTTCATGCCCTGAAGCACAGTTGCTTGTAAAGACAAGTGGTGGGGTAGGAGCACGCAGTGACAGGCAAATAAAACACATCATAAGTCAACAGATAGAATGTGGAGTACTTTGTTTTTAGCTGGCTCCTTTTCCAAAGTACATTTTCTTGTGCTATTTTTTTCTTCTGTCTTTTTAGCCTGCCCAGGGGAGGGAAACAGAAGCAGGCCAGTTTGCAGCAGCTGACAGGCTCTCTTGCGCACATTCAGCCCGTGTGGCGTCCGTGCCTACATGGTCCCTGCTCCTCCTGGAGAGGGGCTGGTGGGGCACCTGAGGCTGAGAGGCCACACACCAACCCTGCAATCAGATGGCCTCCTGCAGTCAGACTCCCAGCTCCTTCCCAGCTAGGAAGACAGTGCTGCACTCCTAATCTCCAGTCTTCCCCTCTTAAGAGGACGTCAGCTTTTAAAACATGACCTAATGGGAGGTGTGAATTACTGGCTGCCACCAGTGCCGTGGAAGTGTGCACTGTGCCATCCGCCCCACACTCAAAGGGACACATTAGCCACCTAGGGAACTCAGACAAACTACCCTGATTTCACTTTTGGTCCTGAAATTTTACTGAGAGCATAAGTTCAAGCATCACCCTTGCCTCACGGCAAGGAGGCAGTGTAAACCTACCTCTACTCACCTCTCTCTGGAACCTTTTGTTCTCCTCCCGAAGGGATTTCTCCTGCACCAATGCTTCCAGCTCACTCTGCAGCCTTGTAACAGTGGATTCCAGAAGCTCCTTCTGCACTGCCGTCCTCTTCTCAGCCTCCTGGGCTTTCTGCACACACTGGCCATGCTCAAGGGTTAAATGGTTCCTTCAGGAAGAGTCAGGAAATGTGAAAGTCAAGTGAGAGTTCTCACTTAGTGGAGGGATTAAATGTTGTCACAGAACACAGGACCAACTTCCCAGAGAACTGCTACAGATGTTCTTCCAAATTGTGCCTTGAAGGCTAAATCTTTGTCTTTGTAGCTGGCCTAGGCAAGGTGGAAAGGCAAGAAATACAAATGCAAGAACAAGAGACAGCACTTACAGCTGAGCCTGCAGCTGCATCTTCTCCTGCTGAGTGGCCTGCAGCTCGCTCACAACGCTGGCATGGGCTGCATCCAGCAGCACACTCTGCTCTTGAAAGGTCTCAGTCATCCTCTTCTGCTCTACCTGAGTGTTGGGGCGACAGTGAAGGCTGGGAGACTGTATGGTTTGCTGTTACTCAGAGTAAACCATCAAAGGCAGGAAGCGACTCAGCCCTGGCATTACAGGTGCATGCCACCAGGCCGGCTCTCAGCCGCTCTCAGGGCCCTCCGGGGTTGGGGCCGGCACGGCATGGAAGGGACTGAACCCTGGCAGCTGTGCGCTGTCTAAGCAGGAGCTTTAGTCCACTGAGCTATCAGGCCAGCCCTTAAGTTTATCTTAATGCCTAGCTTTCTGTTTCAGCCTGTGGTGACTCCAGCTGCGTCATTTTACAGCTACACTGGCCAACAGGAAATATGTATTATTCAAACAGGTTGCTGGAAATGTTGTTGAGCTCCTAATATATTTTTAAAGATTAAAATTATATTAAGAATACTTTTGGTATACTAAAATTTCAATATGGTCTTTTAAAGGGTTAAACAATCTTAATGTATATTAGTATCAAGAAAAAAGATTGCTTTATCTCTATCTTCTCCTCCCTCCAAATAATCCCACTCCCTAGGGTTGATCATATAATAGTTTAACAGTGAGTTTTTTTTTTGTTTTGTTTTGTGAACCGGGTATTGAACTCAGCCCCTTGTGCTTGCCAGGGATGCCAGGGAAGCACTTATTCCACTGAGCCATCTTCCTGGCCCCAATAGTGATTTTTGTTTTTAAAAGTATCATAAATTGTACTGAGATCCTGTTGCAACAAAAGCATTGCAAATGTTTTCTACAATTTTATTTTCTCTGAGTCATCATTTTGGAGTTACCAAAACAACTTTTTGTTTTCTTTTTGTGTTGGAGATTGAACCTATAGCCATTTGAGTTATATTACTATCCCCTTTTCATTGCTTAAGATAACATTTTTACACACACACACATTTTTACCTAAAACCTTAGAAGTTTTATAAACATACACATATTAATAGTTACTTTGCAAATATGTTTTAAAATGCTCCTTGGGGCTGAGGAGATAGCTCAGTAGTCTAAGTACCTGCCTGGCGAGCGCAAGGACCTGGGTTCAATTCCCAGTACGACATATCATGCCAGTCCCAGAACCCTGGGCATGCCATGGCAGCCACTGAGACCAGGCATGCTGGTGTACACCTGTAATCCCAGTGCTGAGGAGGCTGAGGCAGCCTCCCCCAGAATACATAAAGAACAACAGTGGTTCTCAAATCAGACCTAAGCTGATTTTTTGTTGTTTTGTTTCAGTTTTTGAGATGGGGTCAATATGGTGCTCAGCTCTTGAGCTCTGGACCGCAATGATCCATGTGCTGTACTTCTGAGCACGCAGCACCGCACTGGGCCATCTCTGCTCCCTGTGGGCTACGTGACTGGGTAAGTTAGCAAACATCTGCAAACTCCCTTTTGCTAACTAGTGAAGCGAGGATGATGAACATTCTTTTATGAGGCAGGTGTTAAGACTGACGTATTCTCAGTGGAGCTGTAATTCATGTCTCACTGCCAGGCAGCTCTGAACCACCAGGGTAACAAGCACGGTTGTCCCACTGGGCAGCTTGTACCATCCAATGGAAGTGTCCCATGCCACCTGATGGGACAGTCATGTTTGTGCCACCAATGATCCAAGCCAGTACAGACATGTTCAAGGTCAACATATGTAAAATCCTTAGCACAATGGCCACTATATGATTAAAAAAAATAATAAACACAGAGCTGTTATTATGATCCTAGTACCAAGGAATAGAGCTTGAAAAGCGAACATCTCTTATGACTGAGAAGATCTTAACAGAACTTCAAATAGTTGAAGCAGATCAAGGTGGAGCGCACCCTCAGCAGCAAGAGCAGCAAGAGTAATCCCAGTGGGTAATCCCCGGCATCTGGGGAGACGGTGCGGCTTCAGAGACCACCCTAAGTGCTTCTGCAGTGACGGGACAGTAGTCACTTTTCCTAATGCAATGAGCTACGAGAAGCAACCTTCAAAAGCACTGAGCACAAGGCCACATAAATACCCCTATGATGATAAATGAAAACTACAAATCAAAAATACACTTCAGTGCCAGCCAAATAGCTCAGCAGATTAAAGAGCCTGCAAGCAGGGTATGGGCCAGTGGTTTGATCCCTGGCCCCGTTCCCAGGGCTGTGACTGGAATTGAGACTGGGTGTGGTGGCGCTCGCCTATAATTCCAGCTCTTGGGAGGCTGTAAACAGGAGGATGAGTCCAATCTAGTACTAAGGCCCTGAATGAACACCGGGTAGACCCTTCCCCCTCCAAAAAAAAAAGAAAACCAAAACCAAAACCCAAAATATACAATTCAGTAAAGTTTTGGAATCTGTTGTGCAAACACCTTATTTATCCACTGGGCTATGCACATTCCAGATCCATGCAGTCAGCCTGGCTTCCTGCTGCTCTGTCTGCAAGGGCTCAGTGCGTACCTGCAGCATGGCCTGGTGGTCAGCGAGGAGCCTGGCCTTTTCCACACTGGCAGCCTGCAGCGTGCTGCTTAGCTCGGAGCACTTTTTAGCCAGTTGGGCATTCAAGACCTAAAAAAACATTCACAGGAGCCACTGGTCTCACAGATGAAGACATATTTCAGTTACACATCACTGGTTTTAATGTCTGGAAAGTTCATCTCTATGCATGTAAACTGTATTTGTCTAACCATGCTCAGTCCATATTTCCTAAGTTTACACGACGCACTCAGTGTGTGGAGTCAGTATCATAAAATATTCTAAATGAAAAAATGATGTGTCCCTTGCTGGGGAACTACAGGCATTCTGCATTTTACTGACCTGTTGCACAATTCTGAATAGGGGTCAACTGGAGCAAGACACTTGTACGTGGAATTTACAGGGTGGGAGCCTACCTAATGTTGTAGGAATTGGTTTCCATGCATCATGAACATTCAAGAATCACTTAGCTGATGACACAAAATGTTTAAGTTCGTTCACTACCAACATTATTATTTATAATAGCACAAATTATTTTACTGTCATAATTAATTCTCTTTAGTATTTATAACAGCAAAATATAAATAATTTTACTATTACAATTAGTTAATTTCCTTTCATATTTTGAAATTTGTGTTCTGAAAAGTATTTTTTTGAAAAATATTCATGTTCATTATGAATCATTTTTCCTCCTTTCTGCTCGGAAACATAACCTCTCAAACCTCCTCTTCCCCCTCCCTGTTCTAGATAGAAAAACAAGATCATCAATATCTACCTTTTTCTTTCTCCCTCCTTTTTCTTCCCCCTCTCCCCTTCTCTTTCCCTATCCTTCTCTCCCTCTTTCCCTCCCTCTCAGGTTTGAAGGATTTAATTCAGGACTTTGCACTTGCTGGGCAGGCACTTATGCTGCTAAGTTATATCCCTGGCTTCTTTTATCTCTTTCCTTATTCTTTCATATTCCTCTATTTCCATGCCTATCCTTCATCAGAACTATTGTGTGTGTGTGTGTGTGTGTGTGTGTTCTAGGGTTATTAAAATAGTTGAGAGCTTTTTAAAAATGTTTTCAGTTGTATGATGGTATATGGTTGGGTCTGTGGATGTTGATACAACTGGCAACAGTTCTGTTGCATACACTGAATGATATCCAAAGCAAGGATTCAACCTAGGGGAAAACCCACTGTCTAAAGGCATGAAAACACATAATGTGAGAACATAACAGAAGGCAATGAGAGGGCCGGGGAGATGACTCAGTAGAACGAGCGTCTGCCTGGCAAGTGCAAGGTCCTGAGTTCAATCCCTGGTAGTGCAAAAATAAACCAAACCAAAACAAAACAAAACAAAAAGAACAAGAAGGCAATGAGATAACTCTGAAAATTCGTAACTCCTCCAAAGCTGGCAGGCCCTTAAATGGATACATTTCCAGACAAAGAACTAAAAAAACCCTAATAGTTAAAATTACTGAAGGAATCAAAGAGACAGCTGGGCGTGGTGGCGCATACCTGTAATCCCAGCACTCCGGAGGCTGAGGCAGGAGGATTGTTGTGAGTTTGAGACCAGCCTGAGCTAAAAAGTGAGCTTAAGACCAGCCTGAACTGCATAGTGAGACCCTGTCTCAAAAAGACAAAAAAAAAAAAAAAAAAAAAGGAATCAAAGAGACAAATAAGCAGCAAAATGAGGCAGTTACTAAGATGTTCACTGCACTTAAAGATATAAATAAGCAAAAGAGTGAATCGATTAGTACAATCATCAATGAGCTTTTTTTTATTTTAGGGAAGGGTCTACAGGGTGTTCAGGGTCTCACTACTAGATCAGACTCGTCGTGACCCACTGTGTACAGCCTCCCAGGAGCTGGATTATAGGCATGTGCCACCACATCCAGTCTCAACTGTGGTCTCAGTGGACCCCAGGAGCAGAGCCAACACAGCAGGCCTGGGGATCAAAGCCCCTGGCTCCTGCCCCTGCTTGTAGGCACTTTAATCCATTCAGCTATTTGGCCAGCCTCAATGAGATTAAAGAAGATGCAAATAAGTAGCTGAATGATTAAGGAAGACAATGGGAGACACAGGAGCCATATCAGTAAAGCTACAAAGAGGAATTGAGCTGAACCGTTAGAGGAGAAAATTCAGTTCAAACCCTTGGCAGTGGGTAAGACCAGTCAATGAATCAAGCCTCAAGCACGAGGTCAATGAAGTACAATTTTTACTCATTATCAATGGAAAAGCAAGGGACAAATGATGCAAGAGCTCCTAGCTGATGCTAAAAGAGCACACTTCAGGACTGCTGGAATTGAGGATGAAGGAGAGGCTCAAACTCATGGTGCAAAACACTTATTGTTGGTTATTATGGCACAAAACTATCCAAGCCCAGGGAATGAGAAGGAGACTTGGCTAAACGAGGATTTGGAACCCCAAATGGGCAGCCAGAAAAAACCTGTCCACAACACAGCCTTGTGAAAGTCTCAGGAACTCAGAAGAAGATTGTTAAGTGTCTCTGTTTTGTCTATTTGCTTTGCTTTTGGTTTTATTCTTCAAAATAAAATAAAATAAAATAAAATAAAATAAAATAAAATAAAATAAAATAAAATAAAATAAAATATTGTTTTAAAAAAGCTGTCAGAGAAAGCAACAAATTATGTGTAAGGGCAAACCAATCAGAGTAACTGTAGATTTTTCAACACAAACCCAAAGGCTAGAAGAACTGAGTTTTTCATGCCTTAAAAGAAGATGTTACCAATTCAGATCAACATATCCTGTGAAGTTCTCTTTCAAAATTTCTGGGGAAATAAAAATCTTCCATGATAAAATAAAGAAGCTCATGACCACCAAACCAGCATTGCAGGAAATACTTAAGGGAATCCTAAACAGGGACAAGGAAGTCAAGGACACCCAAGCACCTAGAGGAAAGAATAAATCCCACTGGGAATGCAGCTAGAGAAAAAGGAATCAAGCATGGGAAAAATATCACAAGAATTAGTACTTACCTTTCAACACAACTCTAAGCATAAATCATCTTAACTCTTCAATCACAACATATACACTGGCAAACTGGATGAAAGTTGCCTTCAAGAGAAACCCACAAGGACATACACAGATTGAACATGAAAGGCCCAGCACCCAGAGCCTGAAAGCAAGGAGGGACTGCTGTTATAATTTCTAATAAAGCTGACCTCAAAACTGGTTAAAAGAGATGAAGAAAGTTACTACACACTGGTGAATGGAACAAGTAACCAAGAGGAGATAATGGTTGTAAATCTATGCATGTAAAGAATGTTGGCAGGGCGAATTTCATAAAATAAAAACTGCTTGACATGAAAGGGCAGATAGACTACAATACAATCAAAGAGGGAGACTTTCACTCTCACAAATAGACGAGTCAGTAAGTAAAAAAAAATCAACAAATTTCAGAGAGACAAACTACCAAAGAGCTGGGGGCCAGGGAGATGGATCAGTGCCTTGCCAAGGGCCTAAAGAAGAAATTTAAAAATCCCTATACTTAAATGAAAATGGAAGCAAACACATAAAATCTATGGGACACAATGAAAGTAGTTCCAAGGAGGAAGCTGATATCTGTGAGGGCCTACTGTATAAAAACAAGAATATCAAAAAATTAATGATGCATCTTACTCCAATAGCACAGGAAATGACATCAACAATCAGCAAATGAGATAACATCGAATTAAAAAGTTCAGCACAGCAAAGTAAATGTATACAGAAAAGTGCCATCTTTAGTCACTGTGGAAATGCAAATCGAAGCCGCCCTGAGATTCCATCTCACCTGAGTAGCATGGTCTTCATGAGCACCTAGAAACCAATGCTGGCGAGGATGTGGAAGGAAAGGAGCTCCCCTAAATTGCTGGTGGGAATGTAAACTAGTATAACCACTGTATATGTCAGTATGGAGATTCTTCAAGAAACTAAAAATAGAAGTTCTATTGACCCAGCTATACTTCTAGATATATTTTATTTTGGTGGATTTGGGGATTAAACTCAGGCCCTTGTGCTTGCCAGGCAAGCACTTATTCTACTGAGCCATCTCCCTGGCCCATCCTAGATGTATTTACAAAGAGTTAGAGATTCTAGGATGTGACCAGAATCCAAACTCGGGATATGACAAGATGGCCAGGCTGCCCTGCAGGATCATGAAGGAAACCCAGTGTTTGCTGGCAGAGCCAGTTCCTGGGATTAAAGCTGAACCAGATGACAGCAACACCCCTTATTTTCACATGGTCAATGCTGGCCACCAGGATTCCCCCTTTGAAGGAGGGACTTTTAAATTTGCCATCTTTAGTCACTGTGGAAATGCAAATCAAAGCCGCCCTGAGATTCCATCTCACCTGAGTCAGCACGGCCTTCATGAGCCTTTTATTTCTGCCAGAAGAATACCCAATGGCAGCACCTACAGTATGTTTCATGACAAAAATTTATCATCCTAATGTAGACAAGTTGGGAAGAATATGTTTAGATATTTTGAAAGAGAAAGGGGTCACCAGCACTGCAGATCTGCACAGTTCTGCTATTGATCCAGGCTGTGTCAAGTGCTCCCAATCCAGATGACCCATTAGCAAATGACAGCGGAGGAGTAGAAGACCAACAAAGCCCAGCTGTAGAAACAGCTGGAGCGTGGACTAGCCTACATGCCATGAATAATATTTAAGTCAATCTGATCATCAAGTCTGTCTCACTTCTGTTCTGCCAAGACTTCCTCCTTTCTTGTTTGCATTTAATGGACACAGTCTTAAAACATCACAGAATAAGAGCCCAGACATTTTTAGTCCTTTGGTGATTAAATGCACATTAGCAAATCTATGTCTTGTCCCAATTCACTGTTCTAAAGCATGAGCAGAGGTGGAAGTTTCATCCAGATTGTTGTGAAGTTTAAAGGCAGCGGCCCTCTGCTTTTACTCATTTCCCCATCATGGTTTAAGTATAAAGCACTGTGAATGAAGGCAGTTGTCAGTGTTAGATGAAGGACTATGGGTGTTCTTTATTTTATTTTATTCTATTTTTTGAGGAGTAAAGTAGTGTCAAAATCTTCTGTCCCCCTTTTATGGTGATCTAATTGCATCGGTTATAAAGCAGCTAACCAGTTCTTTAAGATACTCTCTCTAGCCAAGTCTAACTTTATTTAGATACAACAGATGGACAAGCTGATTGTTTGAACCAAAATGGGAACATTAACAAACATCACAGCCCTCACTAACAACATTGTGATTTTGCAGACAAGTGTAGATTTCCCCTTCAAAAAAAGCTGGTGACCATTTTGTATGGCTTGTCTGGAAACTTTTATAAATCTTATGTTTTAGTAAAATATTTTTTGTTATTTTAAAACAAAAAAAAATAGTTTGAGATTTCAAACTGTGCTGATAAACGCACACCCACGGTTATAGCAGCCCAAGCGGACTCTGCAGTCAGCCTGAACGCCCATGCACAGGAAAGTAGACGCAGAATACAGACACATGGATTCAGTCAAATGAAAGAATTAAATTATGCCATTTGCACAAAAATGGAGGGAACTGAAGGCCAGAATGTTAAGTGAAATAAGTCAGATATAGTAAATTAAATATTGTAGTTTCTCTTAAATGAGAGTGATATGATTAAAGAGAAAAATAAAAGATTTTAGGAAGCAGAAAGGCAGGCTTTGCAGAGATGAGGGAGAGGTTTGGAGTGATCGTGGGGAGTGGGTGACCCTATACGTTATGTACAATCCCCCAAACAAATGTAACTATTATGCATCATAAATGTACACAAATAAAAAATTAAATTCACAATTATATAATGGGTATGGTGAAAATGCTAACTACGCTGGGTGTGGTGGCGCAGGCCTGTAATCCCAGCTCTCGGGAGGCTGAGGCAGGAGGATTGCTGTGAGTTCGAGACCAGCCT
This sequence comes from Ctenomys sociabilis, assembly GCA_004027165.1. NCBI lineage: Eukaryota > Metazoa > Chordata > Mammalia > Rodentia > Ctenomyidae > Ctenomys > Ctenomys sociabilis. Next base: position 21,950 of record PVKA01018806.1, read on the forward strand.
GAGCTGCAAAGTGAGCTTAAGGCCAGCCTGAACTGCATAGTGAGACCCTGTCTCAAAAAGACAAAAAAAAAAAGTTAACTACTATCAGTATGGGAAAAGTAGTAGTAATTAGTTTATAGCAGGACATTTATTTTGTATTTTATTTATTATAAAGAAAGCATGGAAAAACTATTATTCTAACATTGGGGTAATAAAGCTATATCAACAGAAAAGTAAATTTCAAGTGATAAACGCCAGCTTACTGGACTCTGTGAAATTAGCTTCAGTATCGCCACCTACACATTAATACAGAGCCATGTAAAGGGGGAACCACCACTCCGGGGGGACGATTACCCTGAACTCCAACACCCAGGTGTGTTCATTAGGTTCCCGCTGTGCTATTTGCTAAGGAAGATACAACAAGAGTGTAAGACACAGCCCTGGCTGCTGAAATGCTTAGAAGTTAATTGGCAGGGGCCAGGGGGGTATATATTGAATGACCAATTACAAAGTAAACAAAGGCAGGTGTAAACTAGTGTATGACTTAGTAATGCACTTTGTACAGCATTGTGTCATAGGAAACCTGAAGAATGAAATGATAAATGCACTAATCTGACATTGTTTCAGAGATGTTTCAGATAATGGTTTAGATCTTATGGAAATGGAAAGCTGGATGATAAGAGATGGCATGAGTTTATAGCACCAGGATTAGTTTCAATTCTTTAAGCAAAAGGAACATCTAAAAACCAGAGAAATACTAAAGACTTACCTGTGCTTTTTCTAATGCTTGGTGAAGGGTTAATATTTCAGATCTCAAGTATGCATTTTCTTTATGTTCCTTGTTGAAAGACACTTGTATTTTCTAGTAGGACAAAATAATTATTTTTACATGTGTATCATATGCATTTTCCATGGAATACTTAATCTGTATTCTCGCTGATAACAGTTCAACTTCTAATGACATATAGATGTTCAGCTTCTAAGAAATTGTAAATAATCTTACTGTCTTCAATACCCAAACTTCTCTTTATTTCTAAATTATTTATAGGAAACAAGAAGCCATTCTTGTTGCACTGTTAGCATGTCTACAACCCTGCACACTGGCCATACCAACCTGAGGTGAGGTTGTACAGTAGCTCTCATTCCTGAAGGTAGCACTGTAAAATGCTACCTAAGCAATGCTTAGGTGATAAGTGGGCAGTTTCTCTTTTTTTTTTTTTTTTTTTTTTTTGGTGGAACTGGGGATTGAACTCAGGCCCTTGCACTTGCCACGGAAGTGCTTATTCTGCTGAGCCATCTCCCTGGCCCCAAGGTGGGCAGTTTCTAACAGAACTAACACTATTAGTACCATAATCATGCTCTCAAATTAGTACCATAATTTGCCCAAAGGAGTTGAAAACTTATCTCTAACAAAAATTTTTCCATAGAAATTTGGAGCAGCTTAATCATAACTGCCAACACTTTTAGGCAACTGAGATGTCCTTCAGGAGGCTAAGAGACACAGCACAGAGAGTCCAAACAACGGGATATTGCTCAGCGCTGAAGAAGAGTAGCTACCGGGCTGTGAAAAGCTCCTGAGCCGGGAACAGCCAGTCTCAAAGGGCTATGAGTACTGTGTGCTTCCAACCACATGCTGTTCTGGGGCGGATAAACCAAAGTAGGTGGCAAAAGTACCAGTGCTGCCGGGGCTTGGGTGGCGGGAGGACAACAGTGAGGACAAAGGCTGTAGGGTGGGAAAGCGCCCAGCATGAAGCTACCGCAGTAACTGGGTTTGCGCAGCCTCGGGTGTGCCGAGTGAGGCCTTGTGGGATAGGCTTTGGGCAGAATGCTCATCCTGTGCATTCACCATACTGATTCCCACCCTAGGGTGCTGAGCGGGAGGAAGACACATGCAGCGGCAGGACTTGTGCAGGAAAACTGCGTGCTTTCTGCTTACTTTCTCTCTGTACCTAAAACTGATCTAAAAATATGGCTTATTAAAACTTTGTTAAATCTGTTCTTATATTGGGTTCCAATGAGAAAGGATTTGCCTGAACCATAGCCTAAAGTTTTACCAGTGTCCTTCTCTCATGGAAGTTCAACTCTGTAAGGCAAGCACTTACGTTACATAAACATGTTTCCTATCAGCAGTAAGATCTTACAGTCTCAAGAACAGAATGCAGTCTCAAGTGAACAGAGATGCACATCGTTTAAAGTCCAAATGAAGACAGGTACCGGGAGTGGAGCCGAGGACAGCACCTATGGTCTGCAGAGAAGACCCAAACCAAGCCAGTCCTCAGAGGTAGTGAAGTGACGTGGCCAAGGGCTGGGCTTTCTAACAGCACAGTGGGCACAGGCAGTGTAAGCTCTCTACCTCCACAGGATACAGTAAAACCACTTTTGTGTTTTCCCAGGAGATGCATCTCAAGGAAGGTAAACACCACAGCAGCCTGGATGAGACAGCACCCAGGAAGAGTACTGCCACTGGGACCATCACGTCAGGGATTAACTGTAAGATGCACTGAGATATAAAAGCAGTTCTATATACATATAAGATGGCTGGCAGTAGTGGTGTTTGAACCCAGGGTCTTCACACTAGCTACCTTCCTAGACTTTTCTAATTTTTAAAGTTTTGAGACAGGCTCTCAGTAACTTACAAAGTCCCTAGGCTGGGCTCAAACTCATTTTGGCTACGCAGGTGATTGGATCATAGGTATATGCCTATGCCCTGCTCATTTCTTAAATTATGGTAAGATAAACGCGAAATTTACCATCCTAACCTTTTCTTCCCTTTTCAGTTTGGGAGTTCAGCTCAGGACCTTATACTTGTCAGGCAGGCATTTGCTGTGGAGCTGTATCCCTGGCCATTATCTAGCCATTTTAAGGGTGTAGTTTGGTGACTTTAAATATATTCCCACTGCACTGTTGAAGTCTCCATCCATCTGCAGCTGTGTCTCACATTTCATTAGAAATGTTTTGTTAACAATTAGTTTACAATTGACAAAACACAAAAGTCTATTTTCCTAACTCATCTTTTGAATTATAATAACCTGTGTGAAATGATTATTTTTAATACCTAGTATTAGCCTGAGTATAGGAGTTATTTGCACAAAACTTTTTTTTTTTTTTTTTAAAGCTGTTAGGAGAATCAAAAGGATTATAAATGAATGAGAAAATGAGACTTGAGAGGAAAGACCAACTCTGTATCCAGAACTGGAAACTTACCTTGTTTTCTTCAAGCAACTTGGAAATGAGGCCATCTCTAGAAACTAAAAGCAAAAGATCCACATAACTATGACAAAAACAATGTGCTACCCTGAAGTAGCATGGAATTTGGGGGGTGGGTAGGAATAAGATGAACCTAAATATTCTTATAGATGAAAAGCCTACTTTAAAACAATTTTGGGGGGGGTACCAAGAATGAAACTCAGGCCCTCAGCCTTGCCAAGCAGCCACTGTGCCATTGAGTTAAATCATTGGCCTTATTTTTAGGTTTTTGAGACAGGGTCTCACCACATAGTTCAGGCTGGCCTGAACTCACCATGTAGCCCAGGGCAGCCTTGAACTCATGGCAGTCCCCTTGCTTCAGCCTCCCAAGTACATGAACCACCATACCCGGTATATATATAATTTTTAAAGTTTTAGGCTAAATAAAAATATTTAGCCTAAATATTTTTATACACTGGAAACTAAATTACGGAATTATCAGACAAACTAGTTCACAGTCACCTGCAATGACACACGAGGTCACATTTTACTGAGTTAAGATGATGTGTCTCAGGAACCTTCTAACAAACAACAAAGGTAAGGAATTAATGGGAAACAGTCTGAGGACACAGACTACCATGGACAAAGTTGATGGGGACACAGAGGAGGAGCAGACCCAGGCAGCACTGAAGGAGCGGCAGTTCCTGTCACAGGGAGGGCTTGGGAGGACACCCAGCATTCAGGCGTGGGTGCAGGGTGATGGCAGACTCCTCCAGTGCAGAAGAAATACAAGGCAGGAGCAGGTCTGTGGTCAAAGTGAGTCCTAGCAAACGCTTAATTTTCCATGTGTTCTGATACATCTGCAGGGCAACTGAATGCAGGTGCTGCCTCAGCTGTGAGCACTGGCCTCTGCAGCGGGCTGGGTGGGGCTCTGAGACCACCCAGAGAATGTTAAGGACAGAAAGCTGCAGAGCAATTTGGCATTGTGCACCAGTAGCCAAAAGGTGTGGGCTTTCTAGGAGGAATGCTTTGGCTTTACAGAAAAATGCAGAGATCTATTAGTCTTGTTTCAATGAAATCCTAAAGCTCCCCAAACAAACAAAAAAAATCAGTATTTATATAAAATACTGATTATAAAAATAATAGTTTTTGAACATATGAATCCATGACTCATTAAATCCTAATTTAAAATGTGTGAAGGATCAAAAAGAAAAGCTGTAGAACTTGTTTCAAAAATTCTACTAATCCAAGTATTCTACTAATCAATCTACACATCCAAATATTCCTGATAAACAGGAATATTTATGCTGAAAAAGCAATTTAATCACTTCAATACATATATCAATATTTATTGCTACTAAATGAAAACTAATTTTTAAATTAACCAAAGAAACTATGTAAAAACATTCCTTTTATTAATCTAGAATAAGTATAAAATAATACAACTGCATATATGCATAAAGTCTATAATTCACCATTAAGCACAAGCTGGTATTCAGACAGCCCTTCTTTACTTTGTGTTAGTCTGAATGACTAGGGTTTTAATCTTCACTCTTTAATGGCTCTATGTTCTTCACAAAATTCAAACATAAAGCATCAATCCCGGGAGAAAGTAACACGAAAACTCACTGGATAGGGAGCCCACTAACACAACAGAAAGACGCGTTCTAGAGCCAGCTACTCTGCTTGTTGTGGGCCTGCTATGGCTGTGCCCAGATGTCCCCAAGGCCTCATGTGCTCACAGGGGAGCTTTTCAGAGGTCATTGGGCTGTGAATGTGTGGCCCTGGGATCTGGCGTGTGGTACTGAGTCAGGCCACTGACTGGCTTGGCAGAGCTCTGGGTGTGGGTAACGGGGAGGCCTGCTGGGTGTGAGTGCTACCTGCCTGAAGGTGTGCAGCCTGCGTAGACTACCGGGGACAGAAAGAGCTCCTGTGGCCGCCGCCACCACTGCGGCTGCTTTGCTGCCTTCTGCCCACCACGGTCTGTTTCTCCTCTGCCGTGCCATACCGCCTTGGAGCCGGCCAACCATAAACAAAACCTCTACAGACTTGAATTACATAAATCTTTTCTCCTTTCACATTGGTGTCAGGTATTTTGTCTCAGCAACAAGAACAGTAACTTAGAGAGGTCACTGGGCACAGCCCATCTGGATATTCATATTCCTCTGCACAGTGAGCATATTTTCTTAGCTCCCTGCCAAGCTGTTGGGCTCGAGGGAGATGATGTGGAAGTGCCATAAAATGTAACACACTTTTGCAGCCTCATCAGAAAATGACAGAAAGTCACCTTGGATGCTGTCAGTGAGCATTTCAAAAGTAATTCACTACCCAATAACTATCAGGAAGGAGTCCACTACGTTGTGTTAAAACAATCTGAAGAGAAACACTGGGCAGGTCAGGCTCTCCTCTCTATTTTGTCACAGCACTTCACATTTCCTTCTGTGCCTGCCCATCACAGTCACACAGTGGAGATGGAGAAACACACACTAGGTTTGGAGTCAGAGCTTAGGCTTTACTTTGCCATGTCTTCGTCTTGTAACTCTCTGCTCGGCTAGGGGGCCTTGAGTAAATTTAAGTAAATCATGCAGGGCTAATTATATAGCCCTATAATCTGCAGTTGAGACCACTTTAAAACTGCTTTCAAAGACATTAAAGAGGCAGTAAGATAAAGTACAGGGGGCTAGGAGCAGCTCCACTCTGAACACCCAGACGTGATCCTATCTCTTAACTTGCTGTCACCTCTGAGGACCTACCCAGCTGTGTCACATGGGGATGAGTCTATACTCTCATTTTAGGTCCTTTATACCTGCCATTTTCGCAAATGTAAGTTAATCAAAATATACCGAAGATCTGAAGAGGGGAAGAGTCTGACATAACAGAATTAAGATAACAAGAGTTAATAGGTTTATTCTCTTATTATACTTAACATTCATTCAATCTAGATGTCTAGAAATCAAATGTTCCCACATTCACACTTCAATGAGAAGAGGGGCTCAGATAGTTTACAATTAAGAGGGTGTTTTTCATATCAACATTCATTTTTGTTTCAGGATTATAGTCAGAAAGGAAGTCAGCTATTTTCTACATTCAGGACTGGGCAATACCAAGAGCCCTGGCTTCCTCAAGAACCTGGGCCCTCAGGAGCTCTGCATGAATGCTGAGTCCTGGCAGCAGTGCGATTCCTAGCTGCCGTGCTCTTACTCAGGTCAGCCTTGAGCTGTGAGGCCGCCGTCTCCAGCTCCCCCTTGTGCTGTTGCTCCTGTGCCAGCAGCTCTTGGGTGGTCTGTATAGAACTGCGCAAGGCCAGGCAATTCTGCTGCAAAACATGCACCTGAAATTAGATAACAAACACTCGTTTTCTGTAAAGTAAGATTTGTAGTAAGTGGCCTTATAGATTTCCCAAACTATACCATAACACCCCTGCAGAAGGCAATACGCTGATTGAACACAACAGTTGCCGGCCTCTCTGTGATGTCACAAAGTGTGGCGCGAGCCCATGCCACCAAGGAGCTGAACCTGTAGTTTTATTTAATTTTAATTAACTTAGATAACTGAAGTTTGCCGCATGGACATATTCCGGATGGCTTTGCTTATTACTATTCTTTGCCTCAAGTGTTAGTTCAGTTGATACACACACAGTAGACACACTCTGCTCTGGTCCTCCACTGTCTTGCTGAAAAACGCAGAGTTCTGGAATCAGCAGTGGTGGAGTAGAGCCAATCCTTTGTTATATCTCATTAAACTTTTAAAAACTGTAACAAAGGCTGGGGAGATAATTCAGAGGCCTAAGTGCCTTCCTGGCAAGCGAAAGATTGTGAGTTTGATCCCCAGAACCAGAAGAAAAAAAAAATTGTAACAAGAATGTTAATAGATTGCTATAGAAAAATACTTAATAAATCTAAAGATCAAATTAGCAAAATTCAAAGCTTAAGGCTAAAAATCTCACTTTTCACTTTTTTATTTCACTTCTCTAACACAAATAAGGAAAGAAAATCTACCTGTTTCCGTTCCACCTCCACCGTGGATCCCATTTCTTGTATTTTGAGGAGCATAGCTGATCCCGATTTTTCAAGAGATTTCCTGAAGTGCTTCTCCCGAGCCAGCAGTTTCCTGAGCTGTGGAGCAGCACTGCAGTTAGGCAAGCCCCAGTCTAGCAAAGATCAAGTGGCCACGAAGTCTGCCAGGCAGGCTGGCTCCTCCTAGGCACACAGGCCTAGGCTCTCTGTGCACTTGTGGCTGCTCGGGAACATGTACCTCTCCACCCTAAGGGGGAGGGTTGAAGTTGTTGCCTTCATCTTTCTAATGTTTAAGTCTGCTCCTCAAACTCAGAGAAAGGAAGAGTAGAGAAGAAGAGAGAGAGTGCATTGTGCAGAGCATGTGGTAAAGGAAAACACTGCTGTGTGAATGTCTATCTCTATTTATCTATCATCTATCCACTACTATCATGTCTTAACAGATGTTTTCCATATTCCTTTATTTCCTGGTTTTATGTTCAACTCTTATGTTTTTACATTTGGATGTTAATCATCTTTTTAAAAAAATTCTGTAACACTATAAACATACCTCTAAATGTTATTTCAATTCTGTCTTGGAATTTAGAGTTCTAAACAAATAAAGCAGCAATTAAGCAGGAGACAAAACTGACCCTAAGAATTTGGGGTACTGTGACACAATAGGACTACGTATTTGATGTCTGCCCTTGGCTCCTGGCATACAGCTCCCAAGCCCTGGGGACTCTCCAGGTGACAATGTCACTCCTTGAGATGAGGCAACTCCTTGAGATGCCTAGGTACTTCAGAGAGGCCAAATGACACAGAGAGCAAGACACAAGAAGAGGGCTGGGACCTCCACCCTACCAACTGACCTTGGCAGAGGCAACCAAAGGTGGAGGTGATCCCTAAGGGCCAGGGATGCCATCAGGCCAAAGTAATGAAAGCTTGTAGAGCCCCAAGAGGACTGGATATGGACAGCACCCAGAGAGCTGGGCTGGCAGTGCAAGGAGAGGAAGGAACCCCACTTTTCTTCTAGCTTAGCACCCTGCTCACAGTCATGTGTATCCTAAGTAATACAGGTCCACTGTTTCTTAACTGAAATGCTTAGGACAAGAAGTGCTTTAGATTTAGGAGGATTTTGGATTTTACTGTGTGCATAGGCTGCAAATTAATATCCTCTTATGCAGTACCTGGGACCCGGAGACTTTCTGATCACCTCCAGAATACTCAATAAATTTCAGATTTTGGAGTATTGCAAAGTTTGGACTTTTTCTTTTGTCTTTTTGAGACAGGGTCTCACTATGCGGTTCAGGTTGGCCTTGAGCTCATTTTGTAGCACAGGCTGGTCTTGAACTTGCACCAATCCTTCTGTCTCATCCTCCAGTGCTAGGATTATAGGCGTGTGCCACCATGCCTGGCTAGATGTGAGACAGAGTGCTCAGTAGATAACCTTAAAATGGGTAAATGGAAGGAAAGTTTCCCTGAAAACATGAAGGGAGATGTCAGAGATGGGGAAAGGATGGGGGTTCGGGGAGCAAGGAGAAAGGCGGGTAATGAGGAGGAAATTAATACAGAAAATGCTATGCATGGGCAATACACCAAAGTGAAGTGTGTTCTTGTGCATCACCAACACACACCAAAAAAACTCAACCCAATGCAGCTGCAAAACAATACGTTTGAAATGGTATAATTCAGGTTAAAACATACAAGGAAGTCTCCCTGAGTGCTATGAACCACTCTAGTGCACTTGGTCCTGGACCTTGACTGACCCCACAGGGCACAAACCTGAATGTGCCGTGCAGCTGGCATCTGAAGCAGGGCAGCAGGCTTGAGGGACTGGGCCCTGGACCATGGGCCCTGACCTACCCTAGGCACACAGTGCTGCACTCATTAAGTCCAGGACCCAGTTGCTGTCCACCAGAGCTGGGAACCGACTGGAGGGAGATCACCACACGTCCCTGGCAGGAGTGCTGAGTGGTGGGGAAGGGGAAACAATGTTTGTGGTGAAGACAGCCCTTCTAGCTGACATAGGAGTTGGTGAGAATGCTGTTCCTTTGATGAAGTAATGTTTAAGTGAAAGAAGTGTTTTTAAAGCTCAAGGAAGGGGACATAAGGTTGTATTTTATAATTTCTGTACTATTTTTAATATGTGCTTCCCTAGCACATATTGGTGATACAAAACTTTACTAGGTTAATGCTACCTCTGAAATGTTTCTTCGAGACATTAGCCTGCTACTAACAGTATCTGGCTACATCTTGTCAGGACTATGTCTTGTCTTGCCCTTACATCATGTCTATTTTTATAAATGAAAATGCCTTCACACTTCTGCATTTCTTTGGTTTGTAGTGAGATCAAACATTTTCTAATATGTTATTAGCTCTTTACCTCTTCCTGAACTGCCAATACTTTTATTCCTTACCCACTGTTTTTTTAGGTCTTTTTAAAAGTGCATTTTATTTGAAGGGGAAAATGACTAATTTTTGCCTACTTATAAAAATAATACTAGTTTTGCTTCTTACATGTAGATGTTTTAAGTTCTCATGTGTTCAAATCTGTTGAGCTTTATATAATTTTGCTTCTTCAAGCTTAGAATTTCCCTTTATTCCAATGACAAGTTAAATATTACAATTTTATGTACAAGTGAGTCAGAGTTTTCATTTGGGGCTATGTTTTTCCAGGTTTTTGTATCAGGTTGTAATTATTTCTTTGTAAGGTGTACCATAATGCACTTCTCTATGCTCTGAATGGAGTTCTGTAGACAGTACCATCAAGATACGGTATGTTCCCGAAGGCTTCAGAATCTTCCTCATCTGTATTGCAGCACATCACTGCTAAACGTGTTTTATCTGTAAGCCAGCCAGTAAAGTCAGTATTTCCCCATTTTGAATGGTTTACCATCCTCGTGATAGAGTTTTTAAAAGATTTAACTGCTTTTTAAAAAATGGCAACTTTTTTTTTTTAGACAGTCTTACTATGCAGTGCAGGTTGGACTTGTGCTCACTTTTGCAGCCCCCAGGCTGGTCTTGAACATGCAGAGGTCCTTCTGGCTCAACCTCCTGAGTGCTGGGGTTATAGGTGTGTATCACCATGCCCAGTTCTGGGCCACACAGTGTGTGCCCGGGCATCTGGGGCTGCAACTGCACAACATGTGGGGCCAGGGACCAAGCTCAGGTCCTTGTGCTTGCCAAGTAGATGCTTATGTCTCTGAGCCATCTCTCCGGCCCCAAGTAATGGTAACTTGGAAAGGAGCATTTGCTTCATTTATATATAATTACACACAAAGAGCTTATGGAAAGAAACTGATAATTATATTCCTGAGGTATTCATTCCTAAAGCATTGTTAACAGAAGGACTACACATTTTCTCCACTTTTTAAAAAATGTATTTAGTGCAGGGTCTACAGGGTCTCACTACACAGATCAGACTCATAGTGATCCTCCTGTTTTCAGCCTCCCAAGGGCTAGGATTACAGGTGCATCACCATGCCCAATTTTCCACAATTTTTCCAAGAACCTAAAACTTTTCTAAAAGGCAGTCCATTAAAAAAGAAAAAAAGGCAGTTCATGAACATAACTGAAATTTTATTAATGTTCTAAAACTATGAGTGCTCAGGCTACTATCAAATTAATATCAAATAAGTTTCTCTACACAACAGAACTTTTTAGTTAACAATATTTACCACCATAAGGGCCACAATTATAAATTTAAAAAACGCTTTTCACGAGAAATTTCCTAAGAAGCATGTCTACTTCTCTGGTTCATAGAAATCACTCTCTGAATGTAATCTGACGCTCTGATTGGGACTGATTCTGTCTGCTGATACTGCAGTGTTGGCCAGCCAGACCTGCACAGTGGGCACCTGCTCTGACTCCTGTGCTGCCACTTTTAGTCCAATGGCTCCTGAGAGCAACCCACCTCTTAATTCCAAGCCTTTAGCTGAAATGAAGGTTCGAGGGGCGAGGTGAGGAGCAGGCTTATCAATTCCCTTGGAAAGGCCTTTGATGGAGGGCCCACCGGACCGAGTGGAGTAGCAGCCACAGGCACAAGGGCCACTGCCTGTGGCTGCAACTGCCTGGCTGGCTCGGGGCACTGGTTTTAGCTCAAGTTTTGCAACAATATTCAGGCAAACAGGTCTGTGGTGTGACATGAGGCCAGGCACCTGCGCTCAAATCATGTGTGTCATTTCTGTAGTCTCCCTGCTATAGTCAGATACTTTCTCTTTCCCAGTATGCTCCCGGTTCTCCTAGTTCCTCATCTCCCTCCTGCAATTCCAACACACCCCCCTCTTTATCTTACCTCCTGAATTTTAAGGTTCATTTTACGTTTTGTGGTTTTCAGCGCCTCTTCAATAATAGCTGAGTTCTTCTAAAAATAGAAGGACAAAAAATTCTAAATGACCTAAAGTAGCAGGAAGAACTTGTCTAGGTATATCAGTTCAAATCTAGGCCTTCTTTTGGCAAACAGTAAAAGCTGTTTTCATGTAGTTATAGATAGTTCTTATTATTGTAAGCATGAAGTAGTTACTACTATGAGATGGTGTAAAAGAAAGTCATTTTATTTTTCTGATTAATGACACCTATCATTTAACCTTTTGGAGCATAAACTGTGATTAATCATATCCACCTCCCATGAAAAATTCAATAATAATCAGAGGACAGGGTGCGAAATGATAGGTATTTTTCTTACAGGGTATGTTCTCACTTTTTTAAAGCACTGTTTTTTCTAGCTTTAAATATTATTTATGATGAGAAGCTGAGGATGGAAACACAGCTCTCTCCCTGCTCTCTTTTTTGTTTTTAATGGCACTGAAGTCCCAGATGTCCATACATAGCCACTCCCACTCTGACCCCTAATCTGTGACAGCTGTTGCCATAAAATACCTCTTTCCTTGCAGAACCCCACAGTCCTAGGTCAGAACTCTCGTGGCTCTCCTCCCCTCAGAGCCCACTCTAGCATACTGCCCCTGCGTCTTTTCTCCAAATGTTCACTGTGTCACCTCTATATCAAAAATCTTTAGCACTCCCCAGAGGGTCAGCCCTGTTATGATCATTACTGATTTTCTGATGTTATTCAATGGATCCCTCACTAATGTCAAACTTATTTCCTACAAGCAAATTCCTGCTGTTGTCAGGTTGGTTAACATATTCCACACCAGGTGGAAAAACTTTGGTTCAACCCTGGTTTACAAGAAGAGTGGTGGTGATCATGGACACAAGGCCTGCTTCTAGCTCCAGGGCTCTCCTGGTAAGAAGTCCCTGCAATGGAATTACCACAGCCTCCTATAGCAGAGGGCCTTGTTCAGCAACACAGGCTGGCTGCCTGTTCCTTGGGAGCAAACCAGTACTTTAAACTCCTCTTCCCAGTAGTCCCCAACCTCTGCTGTCTCTTTGGTACTCCCTGAAATGTCCTCACCTCTCCACTTACTTCCTAAATGTATGGTTCGAGTCCCGCGTCCTTCCTGGGGCCCTACCTGCACCACACCACTGACAGCATCCCTCAAGCCCCTTGGATGCCCCAAATACAAAGCTCTTCTGCAGTACTCACTGTCCCTACTCATGCCCCATTTTCTGCACTCCTACTTTCCCCCTTGTTCTTGCAACAGCTCATAAGCTCTAGGAGAAGAGGGTTCTTCCTCATCCCTCTGGAGCGTACCTTCCCCTGCCCAGGGCAAGGGCGCTGGGCAGTGACTGACAGCACACAGGACTTTGCGCTATCAATGCAGAGAAGTGTCAAGCTCTCGGAACCCTCACTTCCAGGCCTCCTATTTCTGAAAGTCAGTCCTGCGGGTTTACTGCCCCTCCAGCTGGTATCCAACAGTATGTCTGCACTTCAGAATGCTGCACCCAAACCTTTGTCTCCGAGGGCATTTCCAGCACAGTGGTCAGCCTCTGCACTTGGTTTTGTGCCTTGCCCTCTTCCTGCTTCACATTTCTCAGCTGCTGGCGCAAGTTCATCACTTCCAGATGCAACAGCTTCAAATCTTTGGAATACTCCTCCTGTATTATGTTCAGCTGATCCTTCAGTAAAGCTGCAGGATATTGCAGAGGTGGCATTAGGTGGGAGAATGAGGAGAGCAGGGGAAAAAGATTATAAACTGAGCAAGCACTCACACACAACCACGCTTCTGGCAACTCTCCTCCTCACTCTACCTGTTTTCTGTGGATTCAAGTCTTTCTCAGTTTGCAGATGAAAGATGTTCACCTTCAAGGACTGGATGAGGCTTTCCAGGTGGCACAATCGATTTGCCAGAAACTCACAGTTTTCCCACAAAACATCTGCTTTTTCTGGACAGATCACTTCACTCTGGGTAGGATTAGTAACTTTCTGGTTGGTGGGGTCTTCGAAGTAGTCTGCAGTGTCTGGCTGATCTCTGCACAAAGACCCCAGTAGGACAGTATTATGCACTGCACTCTGCACTGTGGCTATCCCAACCTATGAGCCCATGTGGCTCAACAATTATCCATAATTCTGATAAGAATTGTTGGACTGTTGCATCAACATGGTAGAAGAGGCTCTCTCTCCATTTACCCATAGGCACACCAGATAAGCACACACACACACAAATCAGTTCCCTCTAAGAGAAAGTAAGAAGTTGAGACAGACATATGGCTGACTGAAAGGTATACACATCCAATAGGCAGGGAAAGGTGAGACGCATGCTCGGAGTGTATGCTCGGAGCTCCCATTGTCTCTCTGGAAGCAGCTTGCCAGGGTACTTGGCCAACTGCTGCTGTACACAGCCGCCAGTTATCACAGACGCAGGAGGGGCAAACCTTCGGCAGTGTTGCTTGGACTCCCCCCCAGGCAGAGGTCTAAGTTTCCTGGATAAGTGAACTCCCTGCTCAGGGTAGTCAGAAGCTCAACTGGTTTGCACTTGACAAAAAAAAGCACTTGACAAAACCCAATATCCTTTCATGATTAAAAACTCTCCATAAATTATAAAGAATGTTCCTCAACACAACAAAGGCAATGCATGGAAGTCCCACAGAGAACGTACTTAATGGTGCCACATTGACAGCTTCTGCTCTAGCTCAGGAAGGAGAGCAAAGTGCCTATTTTCATCACCACGGCTCAACACAGTGCTGGAGGTCCTAGCCAGGGCACCAGGAAGGAAAAGAATTGAAAGGCATTCAGATCAAAAAGGAAGAAGTGAAATTGTTTCATTTTGCTAAGGAAAAAATGCTGTTTTTCAAATTGATCTTGCCAGATAGTCCAGGCTGGCCTTGAACACCCCATGTAGCCCAGGTGGGCCTCAAACTCATCGCAATCCTCCTGCCTCAGCCTCCTGAGTGCTGGGATTATAGGTATGTTCCATCATGCCTGGCTTTTAAGACATATTATATGTGGACAAGATGAAAGAATATACCAAAAAAACTAATAAAGTACAGTCAAGATGCAATATAAAAACTAACTTACAAAGATAAAACATGAGCACATAAAACTCAGTTGGA
>PVKA01018807.1:0-43160 GCA_004027165.1 Ctenomys sociabilis
GCTCCCAGGGCGCCGGCTCCCCGACACTCTCTGGCCGCGCGCCCCGCTCCCGCTGCGGTGGGAGCGGCGAGGCAGCCGCCGCGGGCTCTCCTCCTCTCACCGCGCACTCACGCCTCGCCTCGCTCGCACGCTCAATCGCCCGCAATCACTCACTCACTCACTCACTCTCTCACTCACTCACTCACTCTCCCATACACTCAAACAGAAAGGCAGCGCCGCACAACAGCCGGTACCTCCTCAGAGAGAGGAGGAGGGAGGGCACTCGCGGAACACGGCCGCTGCTGTCGCAAAAACGTCGCGAAGCCTCTGGTCGCCTCCTGCCCTTCCTCCGGCTGGTGCCCTCCGCTGCTGGCTACCCCTGCTGGCGCCCGCACCCCAGGAACTGCGTGCAGGGAGCGAGGGAGCCGCTGCCCGAAGCTGCCGCCAAACGCACCACGTGGACCGGCCCTCTCTGCGGCTGGGGCCAAGACTACAATCCCCAGAATGCAATGGCCACCGCTGCCTCCGCCCCTTCTACGACTCCGCCCCACGCGATGGGACTAGGCAGCGTTGTATCCTGGGATTGGTAGTCCAAGTTGAACGGCGTTTCAGCCACTTAGAATTCACATACACACACACACTCGCTCGCTCGCTCACTCACTCACTCACACACCGCTCTTAAAGTCTGGTTTGGGGCATAAAGTTAGCCAAAGAAATCCAAATATGAGGGAGATTAGTTCTTATTAGAATCACGTACGAACTCCAGATGTCGTAGGGGACTATCATCCTATATGCTGTTTGTAAAACAGCTCACAATCTGTTACGGTACTCCTGGCGTTCCAACCCCACGTAAGGACTGCACAATGGCATCAAGATACTGACACACATTACAAACATCAGTAAAAGTTAGTTCATGCTGAGATCAGCATTCTGCACTTATAACAGCACCAATTTTTACTTATTATTACAATCATGGACCTAATCTGTGGAAACTGGTCTATTAATCATTTTAAGATATGCACGAGGTCTTCTCGAGGAATCCCAGTATTTTAATAATATTCCTTCATTTAACATTACTCCTCTTATTGCAAGTCTGGTTTTAATTTCTCATTTTCATTTGTTAGCATTTCCATTAAAGCTCCCTATCTTAATGGCAAATATGTGCTTTCATATTTTACAACTTCCATAACACATTTTTCCCTCCTTTCTCTGTGGTACTAAATTGTTTTATCTTTTATTTTCTTTCCCTTCCTAGATTATAAATAAGAAACCATAGTTACATCTTTCCTAACACCTAGTATCATACCTTGATTTTTAACTTAATGAATGAATAAAAATTTTATGTCAACAATTATCCACGCAGACATTTTGCTACTTCTAATGATAAAGTTTTGTGGAGAACAAATCGCAAAAGGGTCTTCTCTTATATGTTTCCTTGGAGTAAAGTAGTGACTTCACCACTGATTTAAAGTAAGTTGTTTTTACTTTTGCTCAGTGGTTGAGTATACTAATTCTGGATGAAGATAAGAATTCTATAAGGAAAGTAAACCTCCTGATTATGCCTATTCTTGGATCAAGACAGGAACCTCGCACTGAACTAAGAGAAAGTCCTGCTTTTCTCCTGCAGAAAGGAGAGTTTTTCTCTCTGAAACTAGGTAAGAGTTAGGAATTTACACAACACGTTGGACCAATATGGTGTTATGATGGTGCTAACTATGCCCATGACATACTTTCTGGACAGGGAGTTAAGGAGAAACAACCATTACAGCCCCCTCCGGGACAGTCAATGCATTCCAGGCAATAACATCTAACACTGTATCCAGCCTTGCTTCTTTTGCACATGGCATTTCCTTGCTGTGATCTCCAGCCTTTCAAGTTAGTCTCAGCAGTGGTTGTGTCTGTGCACGGAGGAGAAAGGAAATCAGCAGCCAGAAACTTCCCAGTGTAAGCTAGCTGGCCGCAGAGCTAACGCAATTAACTAATTAACTGGGGGCGGGGGGTATGGGGGGCTCGTGGCGTATAGTACTGTAGAAAACGGAGTAGAATCTGTTTAGAGTGGACTTTCTACAGATTGAAGGATGGAGTTTGGGACTTGTGTTTTAAGTAGGTTGAACATATTAGGGACTTGCAGTTCTTATTTCAACTTGATTTTCAACACCAGGTAATGTCTTTTTTCCTTTTTCCCTTGATATTTTCCCACCACATTGTAGAGCCTGTGTAGGTCACGGGTCTGTGTTCCTAACACTATCCCAATAATGCTCATAGGTACTTCGCATAAAATGTGTTCTTATGTGTATTCTAAATTTAATATCTCCAGTGTTAACATGCTTAGCAAAAATCAGCCTCTTATATTAATTGCCTCCCGTATCACTAAGTGGACAGTCTTTGCTATTTCAAACAAAATTTCTGGCAGTGAATGTACTACCCTGTCCTCTGAACTTCCCAATTTCTGTGATTATGGGTGCCAGCAGTCATTTAGTTGTTTCATGACCAGACCTCCTCCTTCAGGCTTTCCCACCTCATGTCTAATTCACCTTTGCACTATTTTTCAAGCTGAGAGTCTTCCTCATGCTATTCTGACCTTTGCAGCTGTTTCCATCCTCCAAGATACAACTTAGATGCCTAACTTGGTTGTGAAATTTTACCTGATTCTTGCAGCTGAGTATGACTTTTGTTGAGTATGAACCTGCACCCTTGAACTGGCACCACTGCACTTTATTTTTAAGTTACTTAGAACCCTCACAGCTGCCTTATAATTTAATTATTCATTTTATACATTTTTAGAAAGCTTTTTTTGGGGGAGGGTTGGCTCAGGCTGCCTTAATGGAGAGCCTGGTGCAGCATATGGAGCTGGGTATTAAACCACAGTCCCCTGTGCCTGACTGAGTTTTTGCCCAAGCAGGCACTTTAAACCACTGAGCTTAACTGCAAGGCCCTCTACACACTTTTAAAAAATCTGCCCTTTAATAAATGTAATGGCTGAGTCTCTGCCTTAATAATCTCTGTATCTTTTATAGTGCCAACCACATATTTACATAGTTATATTTAATTAGAATATGTCCCATTGGACTGATTTCTCTAAAGGTTAAAATGGACCTTAGCACTAATAAAAGATTACAGTCATTTAAAACATTTCGCACGTTGGCTCCAAATGTATGCTTTTTCCAACATGACTTAAAGCTTCATGATCTATTTATGCAAAAACCCAAGTAGATTTTATAGTTGATTACTTCCACTCTTTATAATTTTGACTTCCATTTTTCTACTCCATAGTAAAGCATACTCTCACTGGAAGGTATGTAACCTTCCACTCAGCAGTTGGCATGCTTTTCATCCTTATTGTCAAAAAACACATATGAAGCATCTGCATGTGAGCACCATGCTAGATGCAGAAAGGGCAAGTTAGATTAACTCCAGCATTTTACTTTAAAAGCAAAAGTTTAATTGGGCATATGTAGCATTTTCAAGAAAAACATTAATAAAAGTTTATGAATGAATTGCATGAGCATCCAGAGCGTAATTTTGATCTTAGACATCCAAAAATGCAAACAAATAGAAACATACTGCACTTTCAAAAATCACTTTTCTCCCAATCATCACATAAGCATCATTGGCTTTTGTAGACTCACTTCTAGAAGTACAACCACTATCAGTTGTTAAATTTTATATTAGATGGCATCTGACATTAGAAACTGTTTCTCAGTTCCAGCTCTGAAAATCACAAGAACGTCATGATCCAGGTGGGTCAAACATATTCTGGGCCAACCAAGTATGGTCACAGGGACAGGGAAACGGAAGAAGATGAGAGTCCCTTTATCAGAAGCAATGAGGGAGGTAGGTCAGGGAGACTGTAGGAAAAGGAAGAAGCTCTAAGTGTTTTAAAAGAAATAAAACAAGGCAATGTGTTAGAAAGTTTAGCCAGGAGGCAATTCCTTCAGGTTGGTGGATGACCAAAGTCTTTCTGAAGAGTGATACTTAACCTGAGACCTGAAGGTTGAGGAGGAAAACCTGACAGAGCAGAGTGGTTCAAGCATATCAGACACATATCAAGCATAGAGGCTTTCAGTCAGAATGGAAACACAATGGTTTGTGTGAGAAAAGTGTTATGAGCAAAGGGGGAAGTCATAGGAAAGGAAGACAGAGAGTCAGACTGGGTTCAGGTCATGTAAGACCTGTAAGACCACAGTAAGAGGTTTAGATTTTATTTTTGGAATGATAGGAAACCACTGAAAAGTTGTGGAAAGAGAAGTGACTGGAAACAATTTGTGCTTTAAAAAGGACATTCTGGGTGTGGAGGGATGTCAGGTAATGAGGCCCAAAATGTAATTACACAGAAAGAATGAATCTGTTCTATACCCCATAATGGAGGTCACAGTTTACAATAATTTACAGTGCATTTTGTACAGCACTAGAAGACAGGAATTTAAAAGTTCTCAACCCTAGGCAGGCATGGTGGTGCATGCCTGTAATTCTAGCACTGTAGGAGGCTGATACAGTAGGATAGCAAGTTTCAGCTTATTCTGGATAAGTTGGTGAGACTTTGTCTCAAAATTAAAAATTAAAAAAGGGCCCACAATGTGGCTCAGTGTGAAGGTCCTTGATTCAGTCCTCATTAGTACTGACAAAAAGATTTTTTTCCCAACACAAAGAAATGACCAACTCACTTCCTTTCCTTCACCCCACACTCCTGTTCCCTTCAGGCACTTTCCTATTGAAAAAAAATCCATCCCTTGGCCCTTTCCACTCATATCATATTATTTTTTAATTTTTGTTTCACTCAAATGAGTGACACTATATGGTATTACCCTTATATGTCTGATTTATTTCATTCAGCATTATATTTTCACGTTTCAATTTTCCTACAAATATCTTAAATTTGTCATTTTGTAGCAAAGTAGTAATACCACATTTTGTTTATCCAGTCTGCTACTGATGGGTATACAGGCTGCTTCTAAGATTGAGCTATTACAAATTTTACTCTTACAAATATTGGTATGCAAGCATCACTGTAATATGATGATTTCTGGTCTTTGTGGAAATACCTGGGGGGGGGGGGAGATAACTGGATGAGGAGGAGAAGAAGTAAGAATAATAAAGATATGCCATATACAGAAACCTAATAACCCTAATTAATGTACACAATATATGCCATAACATGCTCTAGGGCAAATAATATCAACAAGTGTGAAAAACAGCATAGGGGAACTTGTAGGGAAGAGATGGGGAAGATTATTCCTAAGATGACTATAAACAACATGTACTACAAATATGTGCTAATAAAAATGAATACGTTTTTAAATGATCAATATTTAAGATTAGTTTGATCATTAACTATATTTAAAATTATCACATTATACTACAAAAATCTGTACAATTTTGTGCTAATTTTTAAAGTTTTTAAAGAAAAATGATTCTGGATGCTATGTGAAGTATGGATTTTCAGAAACAAGATAGAGACAGAAGTTGGGAGTGATAGGGGTGATAGGATCAATTGGAAGAGAAATAAAAGGAAGGTATCAAGACAACTCCTGGAGATGGATTAGAACTGGAATTAAGAATTTAGAAGTTGAAAGCTCTAAGAGTTGACTAGATCACGCACAAAGTGTGCTACAGTGACAAAAGAAGGAGGTCCCCAAAGACATCCAGTATTCAAAGACTGAATAGAGGGAAAGACCAGAGGAAATGCTGATGAGAAGCGGGCAGAAGCCCACTTGGCAAATCAGATTATCTGGTGTCACAAAAGCCAAAAGAAGAATATGCTAGGAAAAGGAGGGACTGTCTATAATGCTGAACACCTCCAAGAAGTCAAGCAAGATAAAAGGAATACTGTCAGATTCATCACAATATTTCACAACCTCCTTTAAAGTTATTGCCCCTAAGGAATACTTTCAGAAATTTTGTCCCTAACTGTTCACCTCCACACAGTGTTAATAGCATAGATAATCTGTATATCTATTTTTGTACTAAGGGACTTTGGAAGATCATAAACCATTGTAATAACTTAAGATTTTTAAAGAGTCTTTGTGACCTGATAGGTGACACTGTCCCATTGATTTACTGACATTCAGGTGGGTGTTAACACTTTGTAACACTTTTGTAGTGATGAAGTGGGAGATTAAAGCTTGCCTGTGTTAGAATGAAGAGTTTGAAGCAAGGAAAAGAAGGGTGGTTACAGCAGATTGGTTAAGAAAGCCACCTCTGTAACCATGCATCCGAGCTCTCTACCTGAACCTGCTCTTACCTTGTCTTGGTTACTTTTCACTCATTGTTGGGATGAATATCTGACACTCAAAATTAAGGAAGAAAAAGTTTATTTAAAAATTTGAATAATAAATTTGTTGTTTTTATAGCAAAGTAGTATTCTGTTACATATAGATACCACATTTTGTTGATCCAGCCTGTTACCAACGGGTATACAGGCTGCTTCTAGGATTGAGCCATTACAAATTTTACTCTGACAAATATTGGTATGCAAGCATCACTGTAATATGATGATTTCTGGTCTTTGCAGAAATACCTAGGTGGGAGATAACTGGATGAGGAGGAGAAGCTCTCAGTTCGTGGAGGCTTCAGTCCATACTCAACTGGCTTCAAGGCAAAGGGAAGCAGTTCATGGCAGCAAGAACAATGAACAGCAGAGGAGGAGAAACAGCTGAGCATCCATCAAGCCTGTCTCTTTCTTCTATGCACAACCAAAACCTAGACTTCTCCAAGGAAGTAAGGCAGGGCAGCCAGCGAGGACTTCCTCAACTCTTTTATACACACTTTTGTGCTGAGTCACTTTAGGGTGGGCTGTTGAGCCCCAGGGTGGAACCAATCACACACCAGGGCAGGGTCCATTGTACACCAGGGTGGAACTAGTTGCACCCAAGGGCCAGCCCTCCCTGACCTGCAGGGTAGGGCCCTCACTGCTCCAAACCCTTTCCCTATCAGGTAGACACAATGTCCCAACCACCACAATCTGGCCCTTGTCAACTTGGCAACTACACATATACTTCCTTAAGCCAGTTTCCAGGTACACAGACATGCTTATTAGCATTTTACAACTTGAACATTGTATAACATTAGAACCATGACATGTTGCCCCCGGCCCCCAAAGACTCATGCACATGCATTTTTGCAAAAGGCATATTAGTCCATTTCTAAGAGTTGCCAAAGTCTTAACAGTTTCCAGCAATGCTGAAAAGTCCCAAGCCTCCAAGATCTAAGGCAAACTGTTAACTGCATAAATGAAAAGTTAAACACTTCCAACATTCAAATGTGCAACATAGACATTGCCATTCCAAAAGGTATACATAAAAGGATACAAACAATTGGGACCAAAACAAGCCCAAAATGCATAAGAGCAAACATTAAGTCCTGCAGTTCCCTGTGGAACATCTGAAGCAATCTGTAAGGAGTTGTGACTCCAAAAACCTTACATGGCTCCAGGCGTATGGCACTTCTGCTGGTAGCTCCTTTGGCTTCTCTCTTAGGCCTGCTTTGCTCCCTTTTTTTGCAGCTTTCCTTACAACATCTGCATCCCTGGCTTTTTTAAACTTCTGAGGTTTCCTTTGAATAGGCTTCTCACTCACAGCTTTACACACTGCCCTCTCAGGGGCACATTGCCTGGCCTCCCAGGCCTTCTGAAATCTAGGTGGAAGCCTTCTTAACCTCAGAACTCCTGCATTCTGTATGCACCTAAAACCAATGTAGATGATGCCAAGGACTGCTGCCAACTGGAGCAATAATCAGGCTTTCTTCTCGCTTAGTTATAGGGCTTGAATGCCTGGATTTCAGAGCACTCTGACCCTGATTCTGAGAAACAATTTTTTTTACGCTGGTGCCATTCTGTAATCTTGTGTGGCTGCCACCACCATTCTGGAACCTGGTGGCCATCTCTTCCTTTCTGGAACATGGGGCTCTGCAGCTTTCTCCTCAAAACAAAGTCCCTTGCCCTTGGGATTCCAAGACTGCAAAGGGTGAGAACCTGCCACCTCCTGTGCTGCCTTCAGAACATCTTTTCTACTCTCCTTTCCTTCCTGAGCAATGGGAATCTCAGCTCTATCTTGGCAGTCCACAGCCTTCCTGGTGCTTCCTATCTGGTGAAACCACATTTTAAATTATACTGCTGGGCTCTTTGCTTCTAAACATAAATCTAGCTAAAAGCCCACAACAGCAACCACACCACTGCCCCAATATTTGGATGCTTTGAAATTTCTTTTTTCAAGATTAACTAGTCCACTGTGCTTAATCTCAGTCTCAGGCAAAATCTCTGGACAGGAGAAAAATGCAGACAAACCTTCTGCCAAGCCATAACACAAACCACCCACAGTCCAAAAACCAACACTGTCCGTCTTCTCAGCAGAAAACTGCCCAGTCTGGTCTTTACAGTCAGGCTTCCTATCAGCATCCTGGTCTGAGCTCTTGAGCAGGATCTCCCAAACAGAACAGCCAAAGCTGTCTCAGTGCTTTGCTTGTAGGTGACATCTTCAAATCTTTCCTATCTCTTCCCATAAGCCATTCTTAAAAGCTTATAATCCACACAGTCAGGTTTAGCCACAGCAATGACCCATTTCTCTGGTACCAAATTCTGTCTTGGTTACTTTTCACTCATTAATGGGACAAATACCTGACACTCAAAATTCAGGAAGGAAGAAAGGTTTGTTTAGCTCACAGGTTGTGGAAGCTTCAATCCATACTCAGCTAGCTCCAAGGCAAAAGGCAGCAGATCATGGCAGCAAAAAGTAATGAAGAGTAAAGAAGAAGCAACAACTGCAGCCACAAAGCCTCTTTCTTCCTTCTGTGCTGACTGAAAAGACTGGTGCTCCACCATGAAGACCAGCGCTCTTCCAAAATGGCATGGCTGCAGAGTACCATGACTAAGACCTGCACTTCTCCAAAGAAGCTGGGCAGAGCTGCCAGCAGATACCTTCCTTAACTCCTTCAGATACAGTTTTTTGTGCTAAGATGCCTGCCGTAGGGTAGGCCCCACCCCAGGGCATAACCAATTGTGTCCCAGGGCAGGGGTGGGGAGTATGGGGGGGGCATGGCCAAGAACAACAGATCAGATCCAGCCAAGCTTCCCACATCAAGGTAACACAATGTATCAACTATCACATACCTTAACAGGGCAAACTGCATTTTTTAATTTTCTTTTTTGTAAAAGTAGAATTCTAGCAGTAATTGGTCCTTGTGAAGATTAAGTGGGTTCACAAGATACCTAACCCATTTAGAACTGTGCTTAGCTCACGGTAATTGTTCAGTATGTGTTAGGTATTATTATTCTCATTCACAGAGTTAGCTATGGTGGCCACATGAAAGATAAGACCTACACCAGATAATTCAAAATAAAAAGAGGCTGTATGGATGAGGTTGAAGAAAAACATTAGTCAGGGGAGATAAAAGTATTTCACTGCAGATTCAATGGAACCAGCTGAAAAGAAAATATTGAGAATAATAGCTTTATGTCTCTAATATAATATAGCAAGAGAGAATGGCCTCAGTACCTGGTAAAAGATTGTCCTGGACAGGAGACACATCTTGCCCACAGTCACAGTTAACAGGTATAAAACAGAAAAGTATAACAATTGTTATGTCATATGTATTGCTGCTCTACAAGGAACCCCAAAACATAATGGTATAAAGCAATATTGTTTTATTCTTTCCTAGGAACCATAGGTTGTTTGGGCTTTGGCAAGTGTTTCTGTTGAGATCACCTGACATTACTTAACTGTAGGCAGTTGTTGGACTGAGGCTGGAGAGTCTAAAATGACCTCATTTTTATTTTCATGGTCTCAGTGCTGGGTATTGGTTGGGCCTATCTCTGTACATGATCTTTTCTCTCTGGACAGTCAAGCTTAAACTTCATTACATCATGTGGACATTATGCTACAACAGTGGAAAGGTCTCCTGAGGCATGGGGCTCACACATCACTTCCACCACATCCCATTGGTGACACCAGGTTGCAAGACCATCCCAGGTCAGTGAATAGACAAACTAGACTCCACTTCTCGATAATAAGAAATGCAAGATGTTTTATGGCCATGTTTTTCAGTCTACCATTGGCACGGATGCACAACAATCTCTTGACTTGGTAAGGAGCTAACACAGTTTTGTTTTTTTAGAGATGGCTTTCATTTTCTCTGTAAAGTGGGAGGAAAATGTGCTTGTTATGAATGAGAAGTACAAAAAGATCACAGAATCTATCTATCTATCTATCTATCTGTCTGTCTGTCTGTCTGTCTGTCTGTCTGTCTGTCTGTCTGTCTTCTATCTATCATCTATCTATCATCTATCTATCTATCTATCTATCTATCTATCTATCTATCTATCTATCTATCTATCTATCTATCTATCTATCTATGAAGAAACCATAAGTTTCGAACAATCCTTGGGCAGAATGGGAGGGATTGCTGGCAGAATAGCATAACAGCACTACTTTTGGCTGGCTGTGGGGACCATTTGCAGGTGCAGTCATGCATTTGTATCAATATCCATCTGTCCCATTGTGTGATTTTCATCACTAGCACTCAACAGCCCAGGTGGAGGCTGGGCAAAGACAGATGTTGGATTCATCCAGGGTTGAGGCCTTGCCAGCTGGGTATGATGAAAGGAAAATGAGGCAGGGAAGGTTAGGACTGTTGGCAAGAGACTAGTAAAAATGATAGGCCATGATATTTAAGCTGGGTAAGGAGTGAAATGAGGACAGGATTTCCCCTTTTACAATATAACACTAGCTTGAATTTTTTAAATTTTTGCATAATTTAACTAAATATCTACCTTCAGTGCTGGATTTCTTAATATAAACAGCGAGACAATTTCATTAAATGAAGATGAAATAAGAATAGCTAGAATAATAATACTAGTAATATATTAAAATTTTTCTCTTTGTCTTAAGTAAGAAGTTTACCATCACTGTATCTATGAAAGGCATTTCTAACTGAAAAAAATCTCTCAAATGTATGGTTGGATTCTGTTTTCACAGACTGTAAATATTAAGAACTTATCTCTTAAGTTGATAACTAGTACTGTGTGTTCTTTGTTTTAACTAGTAAATACTTTTTAAAAATAACTATATTACTTTTGATATTTTAGTTCAAACTTGTCTTGCCACAAAAAGAGTAATAGGTAATCTGTTTAGCTTCATACTCAGTTCTTTAAGGTGTAATGTGTTACTGTGACTTCTTGTTTCAGTATGTTTCATTTTGCACCTAGCTGCTCTGTGTTAGGCCTGGGAAAGCCGAATCTTTTCTGGTTGGCTCCACTATAGCCATGAAACTCTCTTCTGTGCCACATAGCTATCTTCCTATTGCACATAAACATGGCCAGCTCACCTCTCCAAGCACCAGACACTTGATACCCAGGGCTGTTTCCATGCAACTCCATGCCCAGAACTTCGGGAACTCTCTCTTAATAACTTCCCCCATCAGCCAAGATCAAGTTCTGTAAGATATTGTCCTTCTTACTCCAAAACCCTACATCTTGTTTAACTTTTAAAACATTGTTTCATTTATATCCTTTCTCTACTCAAAACCCTTCAGTGCCTTTGAATGACCTTCCAATTTATGAAAATACTTTCAGGCATTTTGCAGTAGAAATGTTAAACTACATTAAGATAGTCAGCTGTAAAGTTTTTTTGACAATATGAGCTCTTTTATTTCTCCAGTATAGTTCCTAACCTGTTTCCCATGAACAGCTTTCCATTCAATAAAAGAGCAATTCTCTGTATTATGTCTACATTGGAGATACATGGAGAATCATCCTAGTAATTCTTCCTTATTTTTAAACTTTAAAATATTTAATTGATAAATATTCTGTGTGTTCAAGATGTGCAATGATGACCTTATACATGTATGCATTGTGTAATGATTAACACAACGTACCCATTTACAACATACCCCTTTAGATTTGCAGAATTGTTCGTCTTCAAGTTGAATTTATATTCTCTAACTTCATTTCCCTCACCACTAATGACCATCTTTGTATTCTCTGTTTCTATGAGTTGAACTTTTTGGATTCTACATATATATGAGATCAAAGAGTATTTGTCTTTCTACATTTGGCTAATTTCACTTAGTACAGTGTCTTCCTGGCTTATCTTTGTTGTCATAAATGTCAGAATTTCTGCCAGTTATATGGGTGAACAATATTCACAGCTGTACTCATTTATACATACTTAGGTTGTTTCCACATCTTTGCTGTATGTGAATAATGCCACAGTAAATAAGGAAATACAGATATCACTTCTGACACTGATACCATTTCTTTTGGATATATATTCAGTAATGGGACTGCTAGGTCATGTGGTAATTTTATCCTGAATTCCTTGAGGCACTTCCGTGCTGTTTCCTTTCCTTTTTTTTTTTTTTTGTGGTACCAAGGATTGAACTCAGGACCCTGTGCCTGCCAGGCAAGTGGTTATTCTGTTGAACAATCTTCCCAGCCAATTCCTTTAACGGATTTGCCTATTTACATTCCCATCAACATTGTGCAAGGATTCCATTTTCTTTGTATTTTGACTTTTTCATTTTTATTTTTATTTTTTTGTCTTTTTGAGACAGGGTCTCACTATGCAGTTCAGGCTGGCCTTAAGCTCACTTTGTACCTCAGGCTGGTCTCGAACTCACAACAATCCTCCTGCCTCAGCCTCCCAATGCTGGGATTATAGGCCTGCACCACCATGCCCAGCTTGTATTTTGACTTTTTAAAAAATCTCTTTTATAATAGTTATTCTAATAGTTCAAGGTAGCATCTATGTGTTTGTTATCCTTATTTTTAATTTAATTTGTATGTTTATGTAATTTAAGTTTTGTTGTTTGTTTTCTTTTGTACCAGGGATCAAACTCCAGACCTTGCATGTACCAGACAGGCACTTATGCCACTGAGCTACCTCTCCAGCTAAGTTTCAAGGCCATTATTTTTATGGAATGGTTCACAACAAAATCCCTGACAAGTGAGCAAGAGTCTTCTGAAAAGGAACAAGCCAGTGATAGCAAATCACTATCCATAATTGTTTAGAGAGTCTCAGGATTGTAGTTTCTCTTTTATGATATTGTTTCCAAAAGATGACAGTTTTGAAGGTGCTGCCTAGTCTTCAGCTTTCTTTGGACTGTTTTGGGGAAGCAGGGAAAGGAATCTCAAGACTTGCTTCCACGGAGGGCTGCAATTGTCTTCACTGCAATTATGAAAGTGAGACTTCCCCTCTCACTGTGTACTATATGGAGACCCAGAAATAAGAGGTGCAACCAAACACTAGGAAAAAAAAATAAAAGAGGGCAAGATCCTGATCTCCAAGGAGGGGAAGGCTACAACATGAAGTGAAATGAACACTGCCTCTCATCCTCTCCTCTCCTCTGTTGGCTTAAGAAAGTGCACCCAGAGAATGGGACAGAGGCCGTTGGTTGGTCTGACCAGCATGCATAGTCCCAGGCCCAGGCAGAGCTTCCCTCTCTTCCCTGGATCCCATTTTCTTTCTGGGAGTTCATGGCCCATCCCAGTAGGATAATGGCCAGGGGTGGTGGGAATATGCAGGCTAAACTGCACAGGAATGGAGCCTGAAAAGGGTTCAGGATGGCTTTCAAAATGTAGACTTACAAAGCCATCTAGGCAAAGTATTTATCAGGACAGAGGGGAGGCAGTTATTCTGACATGCATTCAGAACTGAGAACCACTGCATTCAAACAAGTTGCTTCATTTTCCCTATAGTAGTCATCATTCCACTGCTTTCGCCATCCACATTCCCCTTTTCATCTTTACTCATCAAAATTGTACCCATTTTTGGGAGTCAGCTCAGGTACTTACCACCTAATAGTGACACACTCTTCTATTTTTTTGTTAATTTTTGTTTTATTGAAGTACAAATATCAATGAGACAGTTTTAAAATACCTTGACAAGACAGATTTGATAAATCAATAAATTGCAAACTTTTTATAATGTTTTGGTATCATAGAAGGTGCATACTTGATATTATACTTACAGACATTATTATACTGTGTGTCTCTTATCAGTAAATTAAGAGAGTGTAGCTGTTTGCGTATCTTATTTTTTATACCGGAATTACATCAAAGATTCAATAATTAATACTTTATACCTTGCTATTTTCCTAGTGGTTGTCCATAGTACTAGAAGAAGACATGTCCTGTCCAACCACCATTAATACAAATCTTGCCTCTCATCGATTATGTAGAAGCACAGTGTTATCTATCCCAACTGTATTGTCTATACACACACATCATGATTCTTCATTTCTATACCCCTTCCTTTTTCTACAACTATCATAGATGGGCACTCCATTGTCATTCAACTAACTTAGGTGCCTGAACTCGATGACACAATCCAACACAGTCCAGCATTCCACAACAATAGTGAGTTATTCAAAGAAGTTGTCGACCATAGCCATTTACAGCTCAGCTTAATATTATGGCCCCGCGATGTATACTTCATTTTTATACTTTTCTGCTGGATGGCTAAGACCTAGACAGAGCAAGACTTATATACCAACACATGTACTTTATGTTTCTTATGTGGTCAGTGAAGTCCCCTCGGGGTTTATCTTGTAGTCCTGTACATTATTCTGTAGATCATTTGTCTGTGTCATCCATGTGGATTGAGTCACGGTCAATGCTTGACCAGTTTACACTCTGTGAGAGCTTGAGAGAAAGTTTTCTCTCCATGTAACTCTCCCCAGGCATACTATAGAACTTCGATCTCTTTCCTCTGTGGCTCCATAATCTCCTTGTTCAGAAAATTTGGAGCTCAACCAAATTTCATGATGTTGCAGTACAAGTTCTCCTATGTCCTGAGTCTTCGCTGACCTTGAAAGGCTAGGGTCAAAATGTTGGCTGGCCTTGTGGCTCTTCTATTTCTCCAACTTTGATCTGTGAATTTAGGTTGTTAACCATCCAGAAGAAAAGCTGATTAGAATCCTGCAGCATATGCCATTCACTTTGCCTTATTTGACTCAATTGATTTTAGTTGTTGTTGTACATTTCCTTTTGTATTGCTTTTTTGCTTCTTATACTAGGGAGACCATACAATATTTACACATGAGTGTCTGGTTTATTTCACTTATGAGTATATGTTCAAGTGGCATCCACTTCAGTATAAATGCTTCAAACTTATCATTCTTAGCAGCTGAGTAATTCTCCATTATATAGAAATACCACATCTTTTTCAACCATTCCTCATGTGATGGACATCTCGGTGGTTTCCAAGATTTTGCTATCACACATTGCGCTGCTATAAACATAGGAACACATATATCACTATGATACAATGTTTTCAGTTCCTTTGGGAAAATTCCCAGTAGGGGGATAGCCAGCTTGAATGGGATTTCAAGTCTTACTCTTTTGAGGAGTCTCCACACTGATCTCCACAATGGTGGTACCAGTCTACATTCCCACCAGCAGTGGAGAAGTGTTCCCTTTTCCCCACAACCTCTCCAACATTTGTTGTTGGTTGATTTCCTTATGATAGCCATTCTTTCTGGAGTGAGATGGTATCTCAGTGTTGTTTTTATTTGCATTTCAGGGATGGCGAACAATGTGCAGCATTGTTTTCATATATTCATTCGCTTTTTTAATTTCATCCTCTGAGAAGTATGTATTCATCTCAGATGCCCATTTCTGAATTGGGTCTTTAAAATTGAGGGCCCTGTTATATCTTAGTTCTTTATATATTCTAGACAATAGTCCTCTGTCTGATTGCTTATTAGTTAGGATTTTTTCAAAATTTTTGGGTTGTGTTTTCATTCTGTTGACAATTTCTTTTGACATGCGAAGCTCCTTAAGAAGAGTTGATCCCAATTGTTGATTCTTTCAAGTGCTTCCCATGCAAATATATGTTTGTTCATGAGCTCTTTACCTACCCCTATGTCTTCAAGAGTTCCTCCTACTTTCTCTTCCAGGAGATTGAGTGTTTCTGTTTTAATGTTTAGATCTTTAATCCATTTTTACTTTATCTTAGTGCATGGTGACAGAGCTGGATGAAGTTTTAGTTTTCGGCATGCAGAAAGCCATGTTTTCCAGCA
This sequence comes from Ctenomys sociabilis, assembly GCA_004027165.1. NCBI lineage: Eukaryota > Metazoa > Chordata > Mammalia > Rodentia > Ctenomyidae > Ctenomys > Ctenomys sociabilis. The sequence goes on from PVKA01018807.1 coordinate 15,991, forward strand.
CCATTTGTTAAAGAGGCTATCTTTCTTTCAGTAAGCTTGTTTAGCTCCTTTGTCGAAGATCAGATGGCTGGGTGTTTTTGTAGATGCCTCTGCATCTTCTAATCTATTCCACTGATGCTAAGGTCTATTTTGTTGCCAATACCATGTTGATTTTATCACAGTGGCTTTGTAGTATAATTTCAAATCAGGAATTGTGATGCCTCCTGCCTTGTCTTTATTGGCCAAGATTGCCTTTGCAATTCTAGGTCATTTGTGGTTCAAAGTAAATTGTAGGAATGATTTCTCTATGTCTGGGAGGTATGTTGGTTTGATAGGGATTGCATTAAATCTGTACAGGAATTTTGGGAGTATGGCCATCTTCACAATGTTGGTTCCTCCTATCCAGGACATGGAATATCTTTCCATTTGCTGAAATCTTCTATAATCTCTTTTCTTAGGGTGTTGTAATTTTCCTTGAAAAGATCTTTGACTTCCTTGGTTAAGTGAATTCCAAGGTATTTCATTTTCCGCGGTGCTATTGGAAAAGGTATTGCTTCTATTATTTTCCTTTCAGTGTACTTGTTATTTGTATAGAGGAATGCTATTAACTTTTGAGTATTGATTTTGTATCATGCTATTCTACTGAATTTCCCTATCAGTTCGAGTCATTTCTTGGTGGAATTTTTGGGGTCTCCCAAGTAAAGTATCATGTCATCTTCAAATAGTGATAATTTAACTTCTTCTTTACCTATTCTTATTCCCTTTATTTCTCCCTCTTTTTTAATGGCTTTTGCTAAGGATTCCAAGACTATATTGCATAGGAGGAGTGATAGACGATATCCTTCTCTTGTACCTAATTTAAGAGTAAAAGATTTCAGTTTTTTCCTATTTAGGATTATATAAGCTTTTGCGTTGTCATAGATGACTTTTATCAAGTTAAGATAGAGTCCATCTATTCCAATTTTCTGTAGGACCTTGAACATGAATGAGTGTTGAACTTTGTCAAAGGCTTTCTCTGAATCAATTGAGATGACCATGTGGTTTTTAGATTTCAGTCTATTAATATAGTGTATTACATTTATAGATTTTTGAATATTGAACCATCCTTGCATCCCTGGGATGAATCCTACCTGGTCATGTTGTATGACCTTCTTGATGATTTGCTGTATTCTATTTGCCAGGATTTTGTTTAGTATTTTTACATCTATGTTCATGAGGGAGATTGGCCTGTAGTTCTCCTTTTTGGTTGTGTCTTTACTTGGTTTTGGAATTAGTATTATACTTGCCTCCAGAAATGATTTTAGGAGGACTTTTTCCTTTTCAACTTCATGGAAGAGTTTGTGGAGTGTGGGGATTCAGCTGAGAATCCATCAGGAGGTGGATTTTTCTTTGTCAGTAGGCTTTTTATTACATTTTGTATTTCATTGGCTGTTATTAGCTTATTGAGAGTTGTTATATCTTCTTGATTCAGTTTTGGTAATTTGTTCCTTTTGAGGAATCTGTCCATTTCTTCTGTGTCTTCTAGTCTGTGAGCATAAAGATTCTCGAAGTAACTATTGATAATCTTCTGAATTTCCGCTGGGTCTGTGGTGATTTCACCCTTTTCATTCCTTATCGCTTGTACTTGAATTTTCTTTTGCCTCTTTTTGATGAGGTTGGCAAGAGGCTTATCAACTTTATTTAGTTTTTCAAAGAACCAACTTTTTGATTTATAGATTCTTTGAACTTTTTTCTTCATCTCAATTGAATTAATTTCTGCTCTAATCTTTATGATTTCTTCCCCTCTTTGTGCTCTGGGTTTTGTTGGCTCTTCTTTTTCTAGTTGTCAGAGGTGCAACATTAGGGTGCTAATTTGTTCCCTTTCTGTTTTCCTAATGTGTGAGTTCATAGCTATTATTTTCCCTCTAAGAACTGCTTTCATCGCATTCCATAAATTCCAGTACATTGTACTTGAATTTTCATTGAATTGTAGATATTGTTGAATTTCTTGTTGAATTTCTTCTGCAACCCATTGATTGCTAAGAAGGGTGTTGTTTAGTTTCCATGAATTTAATGGGTTTTTCTGGTTTCTTTTGTCATTTATTTCCAGTTTCATTACATTGTGATCAGATAGTATGAATGGTATAAATTCTATTTTCTTGCATATACTTAGGCATGACCTCTGGACTAGTATGTGGTCTATTTTGGAGAATACCCGTGTGCAGCTGACAAAAATGTGTATTCATCTGTGTCTGGGTGGAACATTCTGTATATTTCCACCAGCTCCATTTGTTCCAAGCTCTGGTTCAGTTCTGCTACTTTCTTGCTAATTTTTTGTCTGGTTGATCTATCTTTTTGAGATAAGGGTGTGTTAAGACCTCCTGTTAAGATTGTGTTCTTAGACATTAAGTTTTTCATGTCCCTTAAGATTTATCTTACATAGTTGGGTGCTCCTGTGTTTGGTGCGTAAATATTTATGAGTGTTACTTCTTGCCCTTGAATTTTTCCCCTGACCAATATATAGTGGCCTTCTTTCTGTCATTTGCTCATTCTTGGTTTGAATTTGAGACTGTCTGAGAACAGAATTGCTACTCCTGCTTTTTTCTGAGGTGATGGGGCATGTAGTGTTGTTTTCCATCCTTTGACTTTGAGCCTATGAATGTCCTTTTGAGTTAAGTGTGTTTCTTGTATACAGCATATTGTTGGATTTTGTTTCCTAGTCCACTGTGCCAGTCTATATCTCTTAATTGGAGAATTGAGTCCATTTACATTGATGGTTATAATTGAAATGTGCTGACTTTTGTTTGTCATGATATTTACCTGGTATTGTTTACTCCTTTGTAACCTGTGTTTAACTGTCTGTCCTGTTTAATGGGTTCCTTCCATTCTCATTCATGGAGTTCTGGTTATTGTGGTCTCTCTCTAGAACACTTTTCAGCATTCTGTGAAGGGAAGGCTTTGTTATCATGAAATTCTTTAGTTGTTCTTTGTTGTGGAAGTATTTCACTTCTCCATCAAACTTGAAAGAGTGTTTTGCAGGGTATAATAGTCTGGGCTGGAATTTGTTTTCGTGTAGGACTTGAACTCTGCTCCATGTTCCCCTTGCCTTCATTGTTTGTGTAGAGAAGTCGGCTTTAATTCTGATGGGTTTTCCTTCAAATGTGATCTGCTTCTTCTCTCTAGCAGCTTTCAGTATATTATTTTTGTGTTGGACTTCTGGGATCTTGACTATTATATGTCTCAGTGTGTTTTTACTTGGGTTGAAGTTACTTGGTGTTCACTATACTTCGGTGACCTGAATGTTGGATTGTTTCCTCATATTTGGGGAGTTTTCTGCAATTATTTCTCCCCAAATTCTTTTTATGTCATTTGTATAGACTCCTTCATTCTCGTTGATACCAATTATTCTCACATTGTTCATCCTGGCATAATCTTGCAGGTGATGGATTATTTTTTCCTGCATTCTCCTTGTTCTTAGGAGATCCTTTCTCACCTTTTCATGAGCTGCTCCAGCATCTTCAACATCTGAAACTCTGTCTTCTCTTTCACTCAAATGGTTTTGTAGACTCCTGATTGATATTTTTAGTTCTTCTCTATCTCTTTGACTGTGATTCATGTGTTCTATTTCTTTTCTGTATTGCTCATCAAGGAATCTGTCATATTTCTGATCTCCTTAATTCTTTTTCTGCAATGTTTCTTCCAAGTTGGGTTTCCTCTGTATATTTCTGGACTTATTTCTGTATTTCAGATGCTATGACTTCAAAGAATTATTTTTTTTTTCAAAGAATTCTTTTTTGATTTCAAAAATTATTTCTGCTTTGAGTTCCTCATGATCTTTCTGCTGTTGTTTCTTTGCTTCAGATGCTGTTAATTCATATATATCAGCTGGAATAATGCTCTCTGCACTTGTTCTGGGTGAGTACAGTTTTTCCACCCAATGTTTCTGGATTTGATTCTTTATTTCACATACTATGTATTCAGATCTTTCTTTTTTAATTTGGGGAATTACTTCTTGTGTTATTTCCTCTATAGCTTTCTGTTGTTCCTTTTCCTGCTGTATCTGTTAATTCATTCATTGCAGCTGAGCTAGTATCCTCTGCCCTTACTGGTGGACTGGAGGTCTGGGATTGCATTTTTCCCCTTGACATTGTCATTTTGTATGGCACTGACCTTTGACCTTTGGTGTAGAGCTTTGGTGCAGCTATAACCTTAGCTTGTTATGAGATTCGGGTGCCAGTCTCTTAAGTTTGAGATTTTCCAGGTATGCCTATCCTGCATCTAGCTGTTGTGTTCAGTTCCTTTTTTGCTGCAGCTCCTTTAGTTCCCCTCTGTTGGTTCCCTGTTCAGGCAAGCATGAACCCAACTGGGATGCAGAGTAAGTAATGAAAATTCCCTGTCTTGGTTGGCTTTGGGGGGAGGATCTGGAAACTTGCTCAGGTCAGGCCTCCTGTGTCAGGCAGGTTGCTCCCCAGGTGGGTGGGCCTGGCCTTTGGTGGGCCTTCTGGGCTCACAAAAGAATAGTGGATGATCTTATTCACCGAGTAGGCTGTACTGGGTCGGCCAGCCTGTGCTGGGTCTGGGTCTATAGTCCGTAACCCGAGATGGCTGGGAAAGGCCCTCCTGTGCAGCGGGCCTAAAGCTGTCACTCAGAGGCCAGGCTGTGCTGGGTTTGTGGCTGTGGTGTGGGACCGAGGTTTGCTGAGAAATGTCCCTCTGGCATGGCAGACTTGGAGTTTTCATTCCAGGCCGACCTGCACTGGGTCTGGGGCTGTGGGGTGGGACCAGCAATCACCTGAAAATGTTTCTCTGGGGCGGTGGGCCTGGAGCTCTCACTGGGCCATGGGGGGTAGGGGTCAGGGAATCCCTGGGAAATGTCTCTCCGGCACGGCGGGCCTGGAGTTCTACACTCACTGAACTTTGATGCCCGGAGAATCGGGGAAATTCCCACTCGATCAGTGGGCTTTAGGGCAGGGGATCTGGGGAGGCGCTGGTGAGTGGGTCCTGAGGTTTCAGGCCGGTCACTGCCTTGGAGGGCTTTGGACAGGGATCCGGGTAGTGCATGGGGAAAGAAGCCAATGACTCTCCCTCACACTCACCACACTCTCACTGATCTGGGAAGCCTGGTGAGTCGTGCAAATTCCCACTCGCTGGGAGAACTTGGGGCAGGATCCCGGGGGGCCGCTGGAGTCAGCTGCTATCTCAGGCCGGTCTCTGGCTAGGTGGTGTGGGCAGGATCGAGTAGGCTGCTGGAGTGGTCCTTGCTGTCTCGGGAGGTCTCTGGGGCTGGGCGGGCATGAGTGGAGTCTGATGCACTTCTCTAAAACCTACCTTGCTTACACAGTTGGCACTTAACATATACTGCTGTTACCTTCCTATGTTTATCCTATCTCTTTGAAAAGATTTTAAGGTATAGGTCTGGGACTGTGCTTTATAGCTCTGAATCTCCAGAACCTATCACAATGCTTTTCACAAAATAGGAATTTGTGTGTTCTATGGGAGGTGGTAGTGGTGCTGGTGGAGGTGGTGATGATGAGGTCATAGGCTTAAATTATCAGGGCTTTGACTCATCACCTTACACTTTTTTCTTTTTGGGGCTGCCCTGAATCATGAAACATAGTGTACTTTTCATGTGCACGTGTTTCTGTGAACTCCCACCTTCATGGCTGTGAGTATGAGAACTAGTACTCTAGCTCTGATAGCTCCTGGGACAGCCCTGTCTCCTGTCTCCCCCTCTGGATCTCAGTCAAAATAGAGATTATAATAGGGCTTAGGATCCTTTCTTTCTTAGTTTCAGTCTCCTGCTCCCTTACTGATTTTCCAGGGAACACTTCTGAATAAATCATTTTCACATGAGTCCTTGTCTAAGAGTCTATCCTGATGGGGGAAGGGTGTTCACTAGCTGCTGTGGCTTGAGTGTGGCCCCCACAGCTGTCTTTGCTTGAGGCTTAGTTCCCAATGTGGCACTAGAGGCTGGGTTATGAAGGTACCATTCTCCCTCTGAATGGAGAGTGCTGACCTACAGAGTAGCTTAGTTCTCAGGAAAGCAGGTTATTAAAATTTGAGGCCACCCCATAACCTGGTCCTTTCTTATACAGTCAGTTCTCTTTAAGTTTCTTTGTGTATTAGCTATCTATGACTGTAACAAAATACTTGAGATACTCAAGTGAGGAAGAGAAAAAGGGTCATTTTGGTGACAGTTCAAAGATTCCAGTCCATGATCAGTAGACTCCATACTTTCAGCCTGCTACGAGGCAGCACACCATGGTAAGAACATCTGGAGAAATACCATTCACCTCATGAGCTAGGAAGCCAAAGAAGAAAGAAAAAGGGACTGAAGCACTAAGGGAAGGTCCTTTGACCCAAGGATGTCCCACAAGTTACCACCTCTCAGAAGTTCCAGCCCCTCTGAATAGTGCTAGAATTAGAGTCAGCACAATAATGATGATGATAATGATGATGGTGATGATAATGATGACAATGATGATAATGATAATATTTCCCTGGAAGATTTTTTTTTTTGTGTGATATGAGGGATTGAACTCAGGACCCTGTTGCCAGGCAAGTGCTTATTCTATTGAGCTATCTTCCTAGGTCTTCCCTGGAAGATTTTTGACATATTTAGCCTTTGTCCTTTAAAACTCAGTGACTTCTCTTGAAACAGTTCACCTTCATTAAAAAAATCCACAGTTTGGCTTTCTAGCCATAAATTGACTTTCTAGCTGTTCAGTGGCTTCATACCTTTTTTGCTTGTTTGTTTCTTTTCTTGATTCTCCCACTTGACAACCCTGTTCTTGCAGCTTTGTGTCCTCTCTTATTCCAACCTAGTTCACACTCCTTTCTTCAGTGTATTGTCTTTTAATTTAAAAATATAACTTCAACAGGGTTCTCATGACTACTTACATGGAAGCCAACCTCTCCTCTAGCTGCTCTCTCTCACAGGCTCACTCTCCAGGCAAAATACTGCCATCCAGCAATATTTTCTGAACCCCACAGACTGTTCTGAATCACAGTGAGTCCTCATAAGTATTTACCTCCTTTTCCCTTTGACATTGACCTTCTTAGGAACTTGTCTATTCCTGTTCTGATGTCTGTTTTTACTGGTTTGTGTTGAGGCAGGGTCTCACTATTCGGTTTAAGTGTGTCTCAAATTCATGGCATCCACCTGCCTCAACCTCATGAGTGCTGGGATTATAGTTTTATGTCACCATCTCTGGCTTGATGTCTCCTTTAGCAAAATAGGTTTTAATCCTTAACTCCTTTGTCAAGGCTCTTTTTTTAAAATTCTGAATATAACATGGTAACTTTTGACCTTAATTACTTTAGATGATGAAGCCAAGAAAAGTGAAGAGTTTCTGGAGTCTTTGTGATTTACTGAAGTCATTTCTGGGTATCATGGTTTGAAGGTTGGATCATCAAAATGAAAAATTAGTTCCATTAGATCTTATTTATAAGTGTGATTTAATGTTGTTAAATGTCAACTTATACCAAACATAGGGAAAATTTCATTTATCTCATCTTTGTCAATCATGTATTCATTCATTATTACATGCCTACCACAGATACAGAAACAGACCCTAGAAATATATCTAAAGGAAATAAGACTAGAGGTCTGTCCTGAAGATGTCATAGCCCAACCCAGTGTTTCTCCATCCCACTGTGCATTATAATAACCTGGGAGACTTTTTCAGATCACTGATTCCCAGGCCCTACCCCATGTCAATTGAATCTAAGTGATTTGAGAGTTGGATTCATGAATCAATACTTTTAATAGCTCCTTAGAGAATTGTGATATGAAAGTTGAATATTAAGATGTTTAGAGCTGCAAGTATATAGTAATCTCTTGAGAAGCTAAAGTGTGTGTGTGTGTGTGTGTGTGTAATACACTGTGTATGTTCTTCCTTTATATATATATTTTTCCTTCTCTTCCATTTACCCTAAAACATATTGTTGAGACCTTTACTATGAGGGTTCTTTATGCATTGTACAGTTTTGAAAATGCTTTTTTCTTTCTTTTTTTTCAAGACAATTTCTCACTATGTTGTTTAGGCTGGCCACAACTCACAGTGTTCCTACTGCCTCAGGCTCCAGAGTGCTGGAATTATAGACCTACACTACCACAGCTGGCCACTGTTTTGTTTTATTTCATTCAAATAACTAGAAAGTAGAGAAACAATTGTATGTAATACGTGAAAGACTCAGGTTACTACAAGATCACATAGGGGTGGGGGAGATGGCTCAGTGGAATAAGTGCTTCCCCAGCAAGTGCAAGGGTCTGAGTTCAATCCTGGGTTTCACCAAAAAAAAAAAAAAAAATCATAAACATAGCAGAGGCTACGATTCATGAGAGATGTCTCCAAAAGAGATTGATTTCTAAAAGGTTCAATCAAGCAGGAGGAAGTATAATAAGTTCTCTTAAATAAATCCCCTAAGTTCAGACTAGATATTAGCAAATTCTTGCATTCTTTTTCCATCTTGTCCTTCCCTTGCACTTCTGAAAGCCATTTCCTGGAGGGTACATCATCAATAAATTATGGACTCAGATTCTGTTTTCTAAGGAGTCTAACCTAAGCTCTTCATTCCCCAAGCAATGCCAGGAAGTGGGGTGGACTCCTGGAGTTGAGTGCTTGCTGGATAACTGGCCAAGAGCACTTGAGTAGGTTGCCAATAGACTCCAGCTGTGATGGCAACCTCGCCCCTGTGACAAGCTGAAATGTGCTGCAGGGAGAAGGGACTGAAGTGTCTGGTGCAGTGTGGATGGTGTTTGAGAGGTACTGGAGAGTGGTCAAGATACCACAGAAATATATGGCTGCTACCAGGCATCACTGATTCTTTCAAAAGAGAAAATGTCAGGCTCACATAGTTAATCATGAATGAGATTAATTATGAGAGTCAAGAAGACTCATTACCTGTTGGAGAACAGACAGAGCATAAGAGTAGGCCAAGTCTAACTTGGACTGGAATAAAGACACAGAAAAGACTAAATGCCCAGTCAAGGCTGATCTCATAGGCTAACAGGAAAGATAAGGAAAGCAGTAGGACTTTGAGCTATGAAATGAGAACATATTTCATTGCTGGGGAGGTGTAGTCTTTGAACCCCCACCTGCCTCTGAAGCATTAGGCCTGAAGAAACAATCCTGCCCTTTGGCTGGAAGATAATGTCCTCTTATGTTCTACACATGTGCTTTGTCCCCAAGGTTCATGTACTTCAGAGTTGGTCTCCAGTGCAATGGCAGAGTTGGTGGGATCTTTTAGAGTTGAGGAGTACAAAGGTCCACCGGTCACTGAAGATGCTGCCTTCAGAAAGCAATGCTGGTCTCCTGCAATGAGTTCTCATGAACCTAAGCCTGACCCTGAGTCCCTCAGTGGCCTCCTGTGTCAAGATATGATCCTCTGCCATTGTGATGTCATCTGCCATTGGGCCCTCTCCGGGTACTGAAATAATCAGGTCCCAACCCAATCTTGCCTTCTGGCTTCCAAAACTATAATTTAAAGGTGCCCCCTTTGTTTATGAAATAAGCTATCCTATGGCATTTTGTTAAGGTAATGAAAAAAATCTAATATACAAAAGTCACTCATAAGACAATTCTTTCACACCTCCCACTTCCCAGTTTTGGACACCAGACCAAGACTGAAGTGTGTAGAAACTGCAATTCACCACAACTCAACTGGGGTAGTGCTTATCATACTATCAGTGAGAAGGTCAAAGCATTATTGAATTTGGATAAATTATACCACCCAAACCAGAGAAAATTTTGGAGGGAACCATGAGCATGTGAGACCATGAGGGGTAGAATATAAAGCTAGGTGAGGGTGAACTTATCAATATGGAATCAACATCCCATGACACAAGAGTTAATTCTGTGAAAATGCTCCAGGAATGTTTCCATTATGCTGCTGGGTAATTATCAGGAGCTTGAAAAAAAAATGTGTTGTAGGAATTGAATAAGAAAAGTCATAACTGCCATGCAGACTGTTATGGTTTGTATACTAAATGTCTCCCAGTGGCCAATGTGTTAAAGCTTGGTCACCAGTCTGCAGTGTTATTGTGATGCAGTGGAATCGTTAGAAGGTGAAGCCTTGTGGAGGGATGCTATGTCATTAGGATTGCATCCTTGAAGGGGCTATTGGGACACTGGCCACTTCTTTTCTCCCTCTTTGCTACCAGGCTGCACTAAGGTGAGTGTTTTCCTCTGCTACAGGTTTCTACTATGATGTGCTGTGTTGGCACAGAAGCAAAGAAACTGGGCCAGAAGACCATGGATTAAAACCCCAGAACATGTGACCCCCAAATGAATATTTCCTTCTTATAAATTGATTTGCCAGAATGTTGTCATAGTGACAGAAAGCTGCCTAACAGGATCAAAAAGCTCAGGTATTAGGGCAAGCCAAACTGGACTGACTATACATGACCACAAGGTCCACAAGAGATTACTTTGCTCAAGAGGTTTAAGGTAATGAAGATAGCAAAAAATTATAGGTGAAAGGAGCCTCAGCATCACTAAGAAGCTACCCTCTGCAGCTAAAGATGATGGTATGAGATCCTGTCACAGTCAGGCTTCTGGTGATAAAGGGAATCTAAGCATGCCAGAATAGCAGGGGTCAGGTGATAGCACCTAGTGTCAGAAATACTTAAACTACTAGAATCATTTAATTCCTCCAATGGACAACTAGGTCAGACCGTCAGCCAAGAGGACCAACCTTTGAGGATGCCTGGAGAAGACTAATAGAATATTGTGCTTCTAGGGACAAGATAGATAAGCAACCAAAAGGAACTGTAATAAGTATATATACAGTAGAAGACAACTCCTAATTAATCATAGGTTAGCAGAAGGCTTAGAGGCATCCCAATAGAAAGCCATGATCTCTTGTCCAGTTTCCAGACCTGAGTCATTTTCTAAACACAACTCATCAGCTGAAATCAAGAAACTGCATTCTTATGAACAGGACGCAGATGTGAGTCAGGTGGTAACTGGAGCTCTGGCTGAGGTTCAGTTAAGGCAGCGTCACTGCGTCCACAGCCCGAGCCTGTGGTCGTCTCCCTGGTGCCTTCACGGGGAGTGAAAGCCTAAGCTGCTGGAAGAACTCTCACATTGACTCCTTGGGCTATAGAACAAAGGCTATTGAGGGAAGAAAATCAGACTAAAGCCCTTGTCTCTCTCTTACAAAAATAGTAAGTTAAAAATAAAGCAGGCTACAAGATTAACACCGCCACAGAGATGTAAAGAATGCAGATATTCATGCTTCTTATCATAATCCTATTTAGTTTGCCAATCTGATTTCTACAAAACTGGGTGGATCATAGTGTAAGACAATAAATAGACTATCAATTTAGCCAAATATTGACCCCATCAGAGCTGCTTTGCCAGATTTTTTTGTCTTTACTAGAGTTTGTTATTATAGCTTTTGTACTACAGACAGCTGTTTTTATTTGCCAATGTGTGTCTTTTAAAACAAAGAACATTCTCAGAGATGTTTAGAGTAGGTTACTTATAAGAACTAAAGAGAAAATAACCCCAGTATCTAACAACAGTAGAATTAAACAACTATTATGGAATATAGTGAAATACTACACATCAGTGAAAAAGAACAAATATAGACATGATGTTGAGTAAGAGAAGTCAGACACAAATTCATTTCCATGAAGTACAAAATTAAGCAAAATATTCACTCTAGGGTGACATCTCATAATGGTGATTATCACTGGAAGACATTGACTTGCCAAAAGCAAGATCAAAAACTTCCCAGAATGCTGAAAATGTTCTATTTCTCTATTGGGATAGTGGTAAAATGGGAGTATGCATATGCTTCAGAAATTATCAAATGATACATACTTAAAAGTTATGCATTCTAAAAGCTACAAAGAAAGGACAAAACTTGCACATTTCTCAAATAGACAAACTTGTGTGGGAGTGGTATTTTAATGTGTTCTTTTTTGTATCCATCAGGAAGAAGGATCAGTTTTTACCCAGATGGCATGGACATGATATACCCTTGCCCCATGCCAATGTTAATTACTCTGCTGTCTGTCATATATTGTCCAAACCCTCTTGGGCAACTGAGGCACGTAGCAGAACGCTATGGTAGTTGCTATTTTGATGACACTGCTAACTACTCCTTAGGTAACCAGCAAGCACTCTGTATATATCTGCTCCAGGGGTGGGAGATAAAGTTACCAAGATTAGGAGCTTTGCATATCAGTGAAGTTTCTATGGATCCAATGTTTGTGGGCATTGTGGAATATCCCATCCAAAGTCCAAGGCAAATTCTTGCAACTTGCATTTTTACTACCAAGACAAGCAGAATGTCTGGTAGGGTTCCTAACGCTTTGGAAGCTGCATATTCAAAGCATTTGGCAATACACTGAATCAGGTGGTTTGGAAAGCTACCAGCCTTTAGGTAAGGCCAGAACAATAAAGAACTCTCTAGTAAGTACATACTGTAGTACAAGTAGCACTGTCTTTTGGCCATATGAGTCAGCAGATCTCATTGCACTACACAAACATGCCATGTGGTGCTTCTGGCAAGCTCCAATGGACAAGTCACACAGTATAGACCACAGGTTTCTGGAGCAAGGCCATTCTCTCTGCAGAGAACTACATAACTTTCAGTCATGATACTGCGAGCTGGTAAATCACTGAGCATCTGACCATGGGATACCAGTGACCATATAGCATTAAGTGATCAGAAGTTGTATTCATAAATTCAAGCAGATGCAGCCATTCTAAGTAACCTAATATATCTGTAATTAGGTTCAATAAGGATCAGAGCATATATAAAGTAGCCTTATAAATAGGTGCCTAAGATCCTCATGTCATCTACCACTGTTTGCCTAATGCCTCTCCCTTAACTTCAAGCTATGGCTCAAGGGGTAGTTCCCTATGACCATTGGGCAGAAAGAAAAAAAAAGTGTTTGGTTCATAGATAGGTCAGCCCCTTGAAATTCATAGGGGAATTCTTTCAATTGTCAGGATTGCAGGCAATGTCTAGTCATCAACTGTGTTGGGAGATACAAATATCCAAGGTAAGGGTAAACATATGGACAGTGATAAGTGTCAGTTCACCTAGCTTGTTGGTCAATCGTCTGGAAGAAGATGGGAAAAGGCTAGAGAAAAGCAGGTGGACATACTTTGGAGGGTATATGGTATGAGAGTCTTTTATAGCACATAATTCCCATTATAATTTCCAATGTAGACACAGCATTAACCAGCAAAATATGTAGGATGCCTATGCCAGTAGATGTCAGGCTATCCAGCTGATAATGTGGTGCTATTGACTAACCTGTAGGTAACAGAGACCAGCACATGGGCTCTCAACAGGGCCAAAGAACTGCTGGGTTGAACATCATTTACACTGGCCCCTTCCAACTGAAAAGAGTAGCCTTCATCAGGACTGGATTTGACAAGTACAGGTTTGCTTTTCCTGCTCACAGGGCTTCACTCAGACGATGTTTCACATGCTGCTGGGACCTCAGACTAACAGACTCACTTTCCAGCAAGAAGGTACTTGACCATAGGATCCACTGGACATACTATATCTCTGGGAGCTATCTGTTTTTGTAAGAGTGGACCAATGACCTGTAAAACTCGTAACTGAGACTCCACCTTGAAGAATAATGCCTGTGGTTAACTCCTTAATCCATTGCTATTGTATGATGCTGTTTCCTCAGTTATAATGTACATGAATACTGAGGATTTTTTTTTTTTGCTTCTGTTTCATTTTGTTGTTGTTAAGTAAGAGTGCCCTGTTTAGCATCTCCCACAGTGATACATTTGGAGAATCTTACTTCCTTCTGGAAATTTTAGGCCCTACTAGCACATAGGTCCTGACAGATGTGGGATACACCAGTCAGAGAACATAGTAAGAAATGATAGTTGTAGCTGCTCTCTGGTGGCTTGTGGGCTCCTAATGCCAAACGATCAGAATGCAAACTCTCAGAATGAGGTGAAGGCTGGTACTACTTAATGAGGGAAGAGGATATGTGGAGTGCTCGGGAAATTCGCTGAACAATCTTTGATATTCCTTAGGGAAGTTGTAAGTGTAAACAGGCAACTGCAGCAACCATGGCTTGATAACCAGGGTATAACACGTGTAGGATGATTCCCACGTCCATATATCACTGCCTGTGCAGAAAAGCTGGTTGAAGTGGAAGGGAATCTAGTGGGTTGTGGAAATAGTAAGTACCAGTTATGGTAGCAGGACCAGCTGCTGAAGTGTAGAATATAGCTTTTCCTATAAAACCTTCCCCCAAATTGTGACTACTAAGACTTCTGGAAAGCCAGGCAGGGTGGTACATGCCTATAATTCTAGCACTTTGGAGGTTGAGGCAGGAAGATTTCCATGAGTTAGAGGCCAGTCTGAGCTACAGAGTGAGTTCAAGATCAGCTTGCACTACAAAGCAAGATGCTGTCTCAAACAAATAAACAAACCCAAAACAAGAATTCTGGAGAGGTTTGGCACACTGGCATAGCCTTGCAGTCCCAGCTACTTGACAGCCTGAGGAAGGAGGCTCACAAGTTCAAGATCAGCCTGAACCTAGCAAGACCTTGTCTTAAAATAAAAATTAACTGGGGATATGAGGCAGTGGTAAAACAAAGCTGAGGCCTAAGGTTCAATTCACAGCATGAAGAAAAAAGGATCTCTGAGGAAACTTGTCAGAGAAACATCATATGAGAAACACATGATCTAGGCAATATTAAGTGGACAAGAGGGTTCCTGTGTCCTGCTCATATCCACTTTATAAGCACTATGTGTGCCTATATTCCAGCTAATCTCAGTGGTGGATAGCAATTTCAGCTGGAGAATTTCCCTTGGCTAAAACAGAAGCCCCTTCACCCATAAGGCTATGATGACCTCTGCCTGCCCCTTAAGATCTTACCCCAATAACAGACTAGCATGGAGGAGCAAAAGCTGGCCTTTATGGGCAACACCTGGAAGTGTATTTTGTAGGATGAGTGAAGGCTCCTTCTTAATTCTTGGTCAATCCTGCTGTCTCCTAGAAGCCCTCATCTAGTAAGACATTAGAATAAGAATCCTTGTTTCAGGTCCTGTTTCCGAACCAGCTACTCAAGATTAGTTATCAGGAGATTGTTTGAGGATAGTTTTATGTAGAGAAAAAGACTAAAATCTTGAGACATGGTTTTGTAACAGAAAATGGCCCTCCTGCCAATATACTTCAGTCTTTTAGTTGCCCAGGTGATAGTTCCTATTGTAGTTCTGATTGCTTTTGTCTCCTAGAAATGGCTAATCACTATGATGCACAGCTAGTTACTATGCTGCATAACATAACAACCAATCAAAAACAGCCAATTATTCTGCCTGGGTACTTCCCATTTCCAAACCCATACAAACCTCCCTCCCTTAGCCTTAAGGGCCTGATATTTTGGGAATGACCCCAATCACTGCCCATCGACACAAAATGTCTCCCAATCCTGGGTGTTGTTTTGGTGTTTCTGCTTGCCCTTGCAGTATAACATATTTATGATGATCCATAAGAACATTATGGTAAGTGGAAGAAGCCAGATTCAAAAGACCACATAATACATAATTCTATGTATATTGAAATGTTGAAATAGGCAAACACAAAGATACAGAAAGTAGATTAGTAATTACTAGGGGTTTTATTTGGGTGAGGTAGGAAGGAATGGGGACCACTAATGGATGAATTAGGTATCTTGGTTCCAAATTTATTTCCTTGGTTATGCTTCAGGGTTTTTTTTTTTTTTTTTTTTTAAGACAGCATCTTGCCTTGTAGAATTATGCTGGTGTCAAACTCATGGAGATCCAACTGCCTCAGCCTCCTGAGTGCTGGGATTCTAATAGTGCACCATCATGCCTAGCAAGGCTTTTATATTTATGTCACAGCCCTTATTATTCTGGTAGTAAGTAAACTTTAGTGGTCATTTGGAAGTATCCTTTCACTAACTTTCAATTTTTAGTCACATATTTAATTAATCATGTTTGTGTCTGCTTTTCATTGCTAAGATAAATCCCCGATCCATACAATTTGAAAGAAAACAAAGTTTATTTTGGCTCACAGTTTCAGCAATTGCAGACCCTGATCAGCTAGCTCCAGGGCAGATACATCATGGTGAAAGCTAGGAGGAGAGCTGCTCAATTCATGGCATCAAGGAAGCAGAGGAAGAGTCAGACAGGAAGAGACCAGATACAGTCCCTAAGGCCTACCCAGACACACCCAGAAATGTCCCCTTGGCCTCTCCAAAACCAATCAGTTTGAGAATGACATCAACCATTGGAGTTTCTCAGGAGTTCATCAATTGTTGAGGAACTTCAAGTAGCTCCCGAGTGCAAGGTGAGCCGGCAAGGCACATGTAACAGAGTTAAACAGAACTTGTAGACTGCTTTACACATTTATGTTTTATTTGTATCAATATGCTGATTTTTATAAATGCACACGCATCACCTCTTTACACTGACGCTAAATCCTGCTGGTGTGTTGCCCTGACACCCAACATAACGATAGGGATGTGTTAACTCCTCAAACATTAAAGCAATACCTGCAATTAAAGCACTCTGGGAAGCTGAGATAGGAAGATAGCAAGTTCATTACTTTCCCAAGTAACAGCGACCAAGTCTGTTTCAAAATTTTTAAAACGTCCTGAGTTCAAACTCTTAGTATCACACAACAAAATAAAAAGCAATAGATGCAGATAATGAGTATAACAGCAGTGTGAGCACTGTCCAGTACTTAGGTGCCAGAAGGCAAGATAGGTAGAGACCTAGTCAGGATTTTTAACTAAGAGCAGTTGTGTAAGTCTCACACCTCAGAAAACAAGCAGGAAAAGGGACATTGGGAAGCTTTAAATAGCTTTCTCTGTAGGAAAACCAAAACACACAAATGCAGGCACTTTAGAAATACATGGGTTTGTAATTTTCAGGTCCCAACGAGCCTGGCTGGGGTTAGTACTTTACACGGGGCAGCAAAAAGAGACCACCAGGCTGTAGGACTGTCCTCTCGCCGGGCCCGGTCGACAAGCGACAGCAAGTGCAAAGGTGCGCGGAAAGCAAGCCGACCACGCACGCCCCCGGAGCAGCGGGGTGCTTGGATTCCGGGTAGCTCCGTCTCAGCGTCCCGGGGAGGGCGGAACGCGGCGTGCCGGCGCTGCGCCTCCCGCCGGACGCACTTTGCAGACGCACTCCCGAGCTGCCGGCTGGCTGCTCAGTTTCGCAGGTGCCAACGAGGAGGCCGGGCGAGGGAGAGAGACAGACGTTGAGGCCTGGCGTTCCTCCTCGCCTCTCGGGCAGAGCCACACTCCAGCAGGTCTACGCCAAGCTGCAGCATGAACTTCCGGCTTTAAGTGGACAAGTACAAACCGCAGCGGCCTCGGGAGCCGGCAGCCCCTTCCACCTCCCGGCGATTGCCCCGGGACCGGAAAGGACAGTCGCCTGCCGAAGGCTGTTCTGGACGAGGCTGCCGCCTGCTTGCTGGCAAGGTGGGCAAAGGGAAAGCTCTGGGTCTCCTCGCTACTTCCGCGAGACTCCGCGCAAAGTCGGCCATCCAGGGGTCCTGCCTCTCTTCTGATTGGTTAACTGCTCAGTTAATGAGCTCCGCTAGCTGGTGATTGGTTCAGACGAGCCGCCTGTCACCTGCTTCCCTGTGGGAATCTAGGTCGTTAGGGAAAGCGTTGAGTCTCCATTGAAGAGGTTGGTTGGGCCCCCAGTCCAGTTTTTTTATTACAGTGGGGAATCGTCTCGCAGCTGGAGCTTCCTTCGCCGGCGGTGGAAAGAACCCGTGGCTGGCCCAGGGTGGGAGGTTGAAGGAAGTAGCCAGAAAGTGAAGGTTTAGAAGTAAACGAGCCCCTTAATCCTGGCTACATCCTAAGGGGAGCGTAAAAGGAAGGCAGGCCTTTGAGGGAGCAAGAGGCGTAATCCCAGTAGCAGTGACAGGCTAGGCCTGAATTTGCTGTTCGAGAAAAGCCTTGCGGGAGATATTCTTGACCTAGTTGTATGAGGGTATTGTTTTAGGTGTGTAACAAAATGCACTGGAGAATTCGCTTTGGCTTTGAAGCAGAGTTGGGAGACTACCAGATGTTCCTGGTATCTAGAGACTTTTTTTTGTTGTTGTTGTTAAATTAAACTCTCTATTGCTTTAGATGGGCAGCTCTCAAAAAAGGCACAGACAACCGAAAGATGGGCACCGTTCCAAATGTTAAAAGCATGTTAAAAGGAAAATAAGGTATTCATTTTAATTGTGGTTAAATGTACAAGAATAAGTTTGAATAATATTAGGATACCTCGATTTTGTGTTAGGGTTTAACTTTTTAAACTGTTAATTACAAAAAAATTATCCTACTGCTATGCCTACCACATATGTTCCTTGCTTATTTATGAACTTGATTGTTGTAGAAATGGAAAACCTTGAATTTTGAATGATGTCACTTAGCACTTGAGTGGATATTGTTGCTAAGTCTTTCAAAGTTATAATGTAACAACCACCATAATGATCTTGAATTTGTTCTTTATTTCCTTTTTTTTTTTTTTTTTTTTTTTTTTTTTTTTTTTTTTTTTTTTTTTTTTTTTTTTTTTTTTTTGGAGGAACTGGGGATTGAACTCAGGCCCCTGCGCTTGCCAAGGAAGCGCTTATTCCATTGAATTTGTTCTTTAATGTAAGGCTACATGGAATTAGAATAGTTGCTTATCCCTAGTTTAGACTCCTGGGTCAACTTCACTTTGCAGCAAGTTGTTTATTACTCCTAGTGTATTTCTAGATGTGAAAAGTTGTTTTCCTAGCAGCCCAGTCATTGGTGCTCCAACTTAGAGTCAGGTGTTTCATTATACATATCCCTTAGTAACATAGGAGAAATTGTCAGAGAATAATTTATTAGACCCACAGATCACCCAAATTAGCTAGTGGTAATAGACTGGGACCTACCTTGGAAAATTCTAACCAAGAGTTGGGGATGAGATCTAGATTAATTTTTTTTTTTCTTAAAGCAAGTCTGACACCTCTTTCACTAATGACTTAAAAAATTGATCTGTTTGTGACATTCTAAAATATGACACTTTTCTGCCTTTTTTCCTTGTAGTTTAAAAGTAAACATATTGGGAATGACATGTAAATGTAATCCAAAAAATAACATTTATTTAGAATGTTGCAATGTTTCACTGGCACACAGGGATCTCTGGGAGTTACAGTCCAATCTGGGATGAGGCTCCAAAGTATGAAACTATGCTCTGGTGTACTTTCGTAATCCTGGAAGCCTCATGGTGCATAACATATTATAATTACTGGGTTTCAAAGTCTTTCTGTTAGATTTTAGAGAGCACTTCAGAGCTTTTGTGGTAGATATGACCGAGTTAATTATTTTTACCTTTAGTAGTTTGTGTTATTATAGTTCTAAGCTTTATTTTAGAAGGAATATCTTGGTAGAAAAATATAAATTTTACTCTCCCAGTAGCTCTTTGCTTTTTAGATAAAGAACATGCACACTTCAAGCCTAAAGTGGTTTTTGACATGAAGTACTTAGATATTTTTTAGATCAGCTTTGCCAGAGAATTAAAGAACTTTTTGAAAAAAGGATAATCAGATGGTATGCAGATAGGAGAAATGTGTGTTCACCTTAAATTCTGTCTGACTATACAATGACTTTTGGCAAAGTAGTAGGTCCAATTGTGCTTCTGGTCATAGAAGTTTTTCATTTTCTGTGTGACTTCCTCACTGTAAGATTTGGCAACTGAAATTTTTGAGTAAGGAACAAAATTAAACAAACAAAAAAAAAAGTTAAAAATGAAAAGCTGTAGGTAGTCTACAACTAATTCCTTGAATTTTATATATATTGTTTGAACAGGAAACCAGGAGCCTCAGTATGAATCAGTCTAGACCTAGGTTAGATAATGGTGGTGAAGAATCTTCATCTCAAGAATGTAATGATCGTGAAAGTGGGAGAAGATGGCAGCAAGAACGCCTCTTAAGAGAAGAAGCCTATTATCAGTTTATTAATGAACTCAGTGATGAAGATTATCGGCTAATGAGAGACCACAATCTTTTAGGCACCCCTGGTAAGAAACGGGTAAAAAAGAGGAAATGTCTTCTTTTATGAATAAGAGGGAGAATTTCAAAATAAAATGTTTTTCCCTCACTCGTTCTTCTCCCAAAATATTATATAGTTTTGTGAATTTGAAGGGAAGAGGCCAATAAAACAGGTAAGTGAAAGGGAGAAGGGAGGGAAAGAGAATAAAAAAGAGAATTAAGATGTGTAATGTACATGTATCGACTCCCCACAGTGAATGAGATCATTGTACACTGTGAACATATACTAATACAGATTTGGTTTTAGTATAACAAAGTAGAAAGTCACGGGCTTACTTCCTTTGCATTTTATCTTTTTTACTTTTGTATAAGTAGGTAAGGATATAAGACATACAAGTGCTAAAATAACAGACTGGTGTGCACTATAGTGTTAAATGTTCACATTTAACAGGCTTGACTGGGACAGTTGTACCAAGTAGTCCTAGTTCTTTAATATTTATACAAATAAAATATTAAGTCCCACTTCTAAGTTATTTGAGGTATTTATTTACTCAGCTAGATTAATAACCACCCAAAATCATAATTTTTATGTTTGTATGTTGGAGGCCCAAATGATAAAATACTGGAGGAAAATGTCAGTGAATAAACACTTCAAGTTTTCTCTAGAAAAATTACCTTCTTAAACTTTTTTTTAGGGCTGGGGAGATAGCTCAGTGGAATAAGTGCGTGCATGGCAAGTGCAAGGTCCTAAGTTTGATCCCTGTTACTACCAAAACAATAGAATAAAATATTTTTTTTTTAATTCTGACAGCGCACCAAATTAATAATAGCTCATAGATTCTCTGTGTATGGACTGAAAATGCTTTATTATTCACACTTAATAAACTAGTAATAAATTCCTGTCTTCACTATACAGAACATGTGAGGATGTTTGGACATTATCTTTTATAAGTGGCTAAAGATTAAGCTTAAAATTCTTGAATTCTCATAAAAGTTAGTAATTTAAAATTTTAAATAAGCAGTATTCATTGTTTCAGGAGAAATAACATCACAAGAACTACAGCAGCGGTTAGATGGAATGAAGGAGCAGCTAGCATCTCAGCCTGACTTGAGAAATGGGACAAATAACAGAGGTATTCTGGAGTCCTTTCTGTAAGCAACAAGCTTGACTGAGACAGTTGTAGCAATGAAAATACTGTATCTTACATGTCTGTTTTTAATGTTTTCCAGCTTTGATGTGGATAATATTTATGTATTATATGCAAAGTAGTCCTACTGGACAGTACAGAAGAGTGGACAATGTTCTCATATACAGATTGCCTTCAATATTGCCTACATATATGTGTGCTACATTATTATTATATAATAAATATTATATATAGCATAATTCATTTTTTAATGTATTATTTATTTGGTACAAGTCTGACTATGCAATTCAGACTCATAGTGATCCTCCTGTCTCAGCCTCCCCAGTGCTGAGAGTATTGGCATGCAGGGTACACACTACTTTTTCTACCATCATATAGCTAAGCTTAGCTTCCTAAAATTTATATTATAGAACATTACAGAAAGACAGGAGTCAGGAAATGTATTTTTATTTCTTTATTTGTTGTTTTCTTGTGTTACTTCACTGAGCAAACATTAACCCATAGTATAAAATGTTCTTATAAAAATGAGAGTACAGGGTCAGGGAGATAGCTCCGTAGAATAATTACTTGCACCAGGCAACGTTCTGAGTTCAATCCCCAGTACCATGAAAAAAAGAAAAGAAAAAATGAGAGTACATGTAAAAAGCAAAAATAAAAATGTAGAGCCTAATTTCTCTGTCTTTCAAACTAGTTTTATTTCTCTCTTCAGAGGTATCATTATTAGTAATCTCACATATTCTATCAAATCATTGTATTGATTATAGTGAAGTAGTAAAAAAAAAACCAACTTTTTCAACTGTAATGGGTCAGGGGCCAGGGAGATGGCTCAGTGAAATAAAGTGCTTCCCTGGCAAGCACAAGGGCCTCAGTTCAATCCCTGGTTCTGACAAAAAAAAAAAAAAAAACAACAAAAAACAAATGTAATGGGTCAGGAGCCAAAGAGACAGCTCAGCAGCACGAGTTCCTGTCTGGCAAGTGCAAGGTTCTGATTTCAATTTCTGGTACCAAAAACAAAACAAAAGAAAGTGTAATGGCTCAAGATACAGTAAGTTTCTTTCTATTTTGTGCTAACAGCCCAAGAAGGGCAAAGATACTTTGTTTCACAGATCTTTCTGAGACCCAACAAGCTAGCCAAGTGATTCTACAATTGTACTGTGCAGTGTGGTAGTAGCTACTTGTTAATAAAATATAATCTTATTAGTTAGACTAGCCACATTCAGGTGATGAACAGTGACACGTACCTGGTAGCTTTCTTATTGGATAGCACAAATGTAGAACATTTGAATTATTGTAAAAAGGTTTGTGGGACAGTGTTAGTCTAGCATGATCATGCTGAGTTATAACCACAGCTAGATTGCCCCAGGTACCTACGTGCCAGGCTATTCTTGTGGCCATTTCTAATGATTTTACAGCAGTAGAAGATAGAGCTCAAATGTTTCAGGCATATCATCATCACTACATTCTAGTTCATCAGAGAAAAAAGAAGCAATTAGGTTGCTTCATTTTTTTGGTTTGATTTTTTGTTTTATTTGAATCAGAGTCTTGAATTCACTGTGTAGTCACTAGCCTTGAACTCACTGTGTAGTCAAGGCTGGCCTAAACTCATGTGATCTTCTTGTCTCAGTCTCCCAAGACATTGATTATAGGTATGCGGCACCACACCTGGATTGGAATGATTAGTTTCACCCTTCTTTTACTTATATCTTTTCCTAACTAAAATGGAAATTGGGTATTGACCCTTTTTTTTTGTATTCAAATATGTAAGTTAAACTGAATTGATATATTGATCTTATGAATATGTTTTAATGGAAATTATGCTCATCAAATGTAAAATAATTATCTTTAGAATATGCTAGTTTTTTATTATATTGACTTAATTTACATCTTTTATTTTATCATTTAAAAAGTGTTTATGAGATTGATTTCATTAATGAAACTAAAATCTCATTTAATAGTTATTTTTGAGTAAAACAAACTCTAAAGTTGAAATTTATAGTGAATGTGCATCAGAATGCTTTTCATTGTGTTTTTTACTTTATAGTATTAAGTGGTTACACATATATAAATGAAAACTTTAGGCTTGGCACAATGTGTCCCTATTATTGTTAAAGAAGTTTATCTTAGACACACTGGTTTCCAAAGTGATATTAACTGGGCCAGGGAGATGGCTCAGTGGAGTAAGCACTTCCCTGGCAAGCGCAAGGGCCTGAGTTCAATCCCCAGTTCTGCCAAGAAAATAAAAAATAAACAAAAAAAACCAAAGTGATATTAACTGAGAGTCTGATTTTTTTTTTTTTTTTTTTTTTTTTTTTTTGTGGTACCGGGGATTGAACTCAGAACCCTGTGCTTGCCAGGCAAGCACTTATTCTACTGAGCTATTTCCCCAGGCTGAGAGTCTGATTTGTACTAGACACCATTAGAAAGGCTGGAGATTTACCAATGACTAGTAAAATTGCTGAACACAGTAGTGGTTTATTCTAGAATTCTAGTACTTTGGGAGCTTGAGGCAAGAATATTGTGAGTTCAAATTCTACCTGGTTAACTTAGTGAGACCTTATCTGAAAATTAAAAATTTTTAGAAGAGACTAGGATGTAGCTCAGTAGTAGAGTACCCTTGGGTTTGCCCTCCCCCATAGCATTAAAAAAAAACTGTTTTCAGACAAAAAAAAAAAAAAAAAAAAGGCCGGGCGTGGTGGCGCATGCCTGTAATCCCAGCACTCAGGAGGCTGAGGCAGGAGGATTGTTGTGAGTTCGAGACCAGCCTGAGCTACAAAGTGAGCTTAAAGCCAGCCTGAACTGCATAGCAAGACCCTGTCTCAAAAAGACAAAAAAAAAAAAAAAAAACTTTTCATGAAATTTACACTGTAAATGAATAGAGTATGTATTTTGTATAATAGTTAACATTTACTGAGTGTTTTCTATGTGTCAGGTACTATGTGCATTATTTTGAATATATTGCCTTATATTTTGCTCATGAGAACTCAGTGAGTTTGACATCATCTCCGATTTACAGATAAGGATACAGCCATAGAGAAAGTAACTTGCTGTAGTCTTCCAGCTTTACGCAAGGACAACTAATGTAATTCTAATAGTATATTCATATTAGATTGACTGAAATGTGCATTTTTGGCACTTCTGAGAGATAAAATTCCTAGGGTTATAAAAAAAAATTTTGAGTTGGCTCATCTGCGGACAGGATAAATTTTACATAGAATTTGCTGCTTTGTTTTATTGGTGGCAGTATGTGAATAAAAGGACTTAAGTATACAATTTGGTATTGAATATGCTTCTCATTGCTGCAATATTTGGTCAATAACAAATAGTAGGACTATGAATTTCCCCACAACTTTGCATAAATACTATTTAAAGTCCTATAATTATGTAGTCTTTTAATTTTTAGAATATGCTTACAGTCTATATTTTTTCATTTAGAAAGTTCAAGGTTTTTGCCATTTTTCATTCATTGAAATGTATAAATGTTAATTTATTACAGTGTTTTTCTTACATGCTTTTCAATAAAGTTCTAAACACAGATTTGAGGAATTCATTTTAAGTTCATCTGATTTGCTTTCCAGACTCAGAAGTCCCTAGAGAAAGTTCAAGTGAAGATTCTTTGCTAGAATGGCTGCACACCTTTCGTCTTACTGGCAATGCGACTCGAAGTGGACAAAGTGGGAACCAAACTTGGAGAGCTGTGAGTCGAACCAACCCATCCAGTGGAGAGTTTCGGTTTAGTCTGGAAATTCACATAAACCATGAGAATAGAGGATTTGAAATTCATGGGGAAGATGAGCTGGGCATGTCACATGCAGATGTTATCAGAGATCATATGAGAAATAGGCAACTGAGATCAACTAGTCCTGTGGCTAGGAGAACAAGAAGCCAGACCTCAGCAGATATCAATGGCGGTAGTTCCAATATTCCAAGAACTAGGCGTGGGTCAAGGAGGCAGAGTCCAGTCGATGAATCGCACTCTCCACTGGGAAGGTTAAGGAGTAGAACTGGGAGAATGGTTGGTGCTCCCAGAAGTAGCGCTTCACATGGTAACTTTAGTAGTCAAACAAGTCAGTCAGGTGGTAGTGAACTCAGGCAAAGGGCGGGACAGAGATTTGGAGCAGCACATATTTGGGAAAATGGGGCTAGAACTAATGTTACAGTGAGGAATACAAACCAAAGATTAGAGCCAATAAGATTGCAGTCTACTTTTAGTAGCCGAAGCCGCTCTCCAATTCAGAGGCAGAGTGGTACTGTTTATAATTCCCAAAGGGAAAGTAGACTTTCACGGCAACCTGGTAGGAGGCCTATGAGGAGAAGAGATATAACTCAGGTCTTTTTAGATCCAGATAGAGAACACAGAGGCACTACATATTCCCAGTTCTCTAATTCAAGACTTGTGTCAAGAATAACAGTAGAAGAAGGGGAAGAGTCCAACAGATCCTCACCTGCTATTCGACGGCATCCAACAATTACACTGGACCTTCAAGTAAGAAGGGTTCGTCCTGGAGAAAATAGGGATCGGGATAGTATTGCAAATAGGACCCGATCTAGAGCAGGACTGGCAGAAAACACAGTCACTGTTGAAAGTGATAGTGGGGGATTTCGCAGAACTATTTCTCGTTTAGAGCGGTCAGGCATTCGGACCTATGTTAGTACCATAACAGTGCCTCTTCGTAGGATTTCTGAAAATGAGCTTGTTGAGCCATCCTCAGTGGCTCTTCGGTCAATTTTTAGGCAGATTGTGACTGGGTTTGGAGAACTGAGTTCTCTAATGGAGGCAGAATCAGAGTCAGAGATTCAGAGAAATGGTCAGCATTTGCCAGAACTGAATAGTTTAGATAGAGCTGATGAGAGCAGCCAGCGAAGTGAAAGTTCCTCTCAACACAGGCGAGCCCGAAGAGTTAGCACCGAAATGCCAGATGAAAATGAGTTCACCCAGTCTCAGAACAGAAACGGTGACAATAGAAATCGCAGGCAGTTGCAAAATTCAAACAGTTTTGTAGAAACTGGAACACTACCTATTCTTCGCCTTGCTCACTTCTTTTTATTAAATGAAGGTGACGATGATCAAATACATGGTTTAACCAAAGAGCAGATTGACAATCTTTCTACCCGGAACTATGAGCGTAGCAGCCTTGACAATGAACGAGGTAAAATTTGTAGTGTTTGTATCAGTGACTATGTAACTGGAAACAAGCTCAGGCAGTTACCCTGCATGCACGAATTTCACATCCACTGTATTGATCGATGGCTGTCAGAGAATTGCACTTGCCCAGTCTGTCGGCAGTCTGTTTTAGATTCTGGTATAGCAAACAATGGGTGAAATGATGGGATCTGTTCAAATATTGTATTTTAATAAATCTTGAGTGTGTAAACATTCTTTCACTAAGTTGTAATGACCTAACCAGGATGAAAAATAAGATTATAGTTTGAGCTATTTTTTTGTGTGCTTTTTTAAGAGTAGAATTTATATAAATTTAAAATAAAAATGTTAAATTATCCAGAAGTACAGAATAGTTAATATTGCTAGAACCAAATAATCTTTAAAATGTTTTTATTTTGGTAATTTTGTCATGCTAAGTACTTTTGTATCTGCACAATTCAATGTGTTAAAAATCTTCTTTTCATGTTACAGCAGACTTTACTTGAGTTTTTAAGTTTCATAAGCTTAGTACTATGTCTAGCCATTAATGTTTAAGCCTTTCAAAGAATGTTTGGGCTGAATGTTTACTATATATATTTAAGTTACCTGAATTGATAATTTAATATGCAACGTACATTAGATGTATATATAAATATATAATTTTAAAGTTAAAATATCTTATCTGAAAACTATAAATGTGATTCTTATTTAAGTTTTTGGGCTAATACTGCATATGGTCTAATGTTTAATATTGATAAAATCATCTCTGAAGTAGATTAAGTTATAATTTGAAATAGATAATTTATTGAAGCGTCTTTGACAATCTGACTTATTAGCAAGCAATATGTAATACTGAATGAGTATTTCTTTATTCAAAAATGGAACATGAGAAAATTAGAACATACAGATTGAGTTAAACTTTTTTCTTGAAAGGTAC
>PVKA01018808.1:7545-43252 GCA_004027165.1 Ctenomys sociabilis
GTGCCCAGTGAGAGCGTACGAGGGTGAGGGGGCCGTGGAGACGGGGATGGTGCCCAGTGAGCGCGCACGACGGTGAGGGGGCCGTGGAGACGGGGATGGTGCCCAGTGAGAGCGTACGACGGTGAGTGGACCATGGTTCATGAGTGCCCACTGGTCGGTCCACAGGACCTAGGACGCTGGTTGGCACATACACAGTATTCAATATCATTTTCCTAAGATGGATGAATATATTGTACAACAAACAACCACTAAGAAAACAATATGCAATGTATTATTAAAAGTGTCCTACTAATTTGATTTGCAACTGTCTCATTGCTACTTGTTTTTCAATAAAATTATGGGAAAAAAGGATGGATGAATATCAACAGATGGTAGATGATACTTGGATAGATTTGGAATGAATACTGAGCTGCAGGCAGATAATCGACGGACACATCCATGGTGGCTGGAGGGTGTTGTGAAATGGACACTGGTGGGTAGATTTGTGGTAGATAGAAATAACAGACGGTGGACAGTCGGTGGCTGAATGCACGGAGACTGGAGCTGGAGAAGTGAGAATGAGGAGAGGCGTGAAATGAGTGCTAACTGTGTGAGAGACGTGTCAGCTGGGGGGCGGTGAAGAACTCGGGACAGGCGGCTTGCCGACAGGTGAGGCTGACCACTAGATAGCTGGTAGTGCACACTGGGACGGATGGTTCTTCTCAGTGTTGGATGTAGAACTCGGGGCACTCTGCCACTGAGCCACTTCCCTAGTCTCATTTTATTTTATTTTTTGAGACAGGATTTCACTATTCTCCAAAGTTCGAGGCTGACCATAAACTTATGACCCTCCTGCTTCAGTTTCCCTGAGTAGCTGGGCTTATAGGCCTGTGTTCCTGCCCCCAGCACAGTTGCCAAATATTTGGTGGAACACCGTTACCTCATGAGCAATGTTGGGATGGGCGGCAGATGCATGAATGGTTAATGAGTGGTGGACTGTGGGGATCTTCATGATGCGCGGGTGCTCAGCAGACAGGGGCGTGGCCGTGGAGTGCGAGCTGATGGGGGGAGGGGGCGTGCTGGATGGAGACTGAACTGAGACGAATTAACTGAGGGTAGCTGGGGGGTGGAGGGTGGGCGGCAGATTGACAGTGGGTCTTTGGTGGTGGGTGATGGTGTCAGGTGGCCAAGTGGTGGCTGGGTGAGAAAGACGGTCAGGCGTGGATGGCAGCTGGGTGGTGGCTGCATAAATGGACTCTGGAGCTCGATGTTAAGTAACCAACAGTGGCTGGTAGACAGGGGACAGCTGGGAGATTATGTGGCTGGGGACTGTGGAACCTCGCCCCAGAGCTGCTCCTGAACACCTGGCTGAATGAGGCTGACTGTCCCCAGAATGTCAGGCTCCTTTGGGGGAGTGAAGCTGGAAGGGATTCCAGGATGACAAACAGCCCCCATCACCTTTGGTGCTTTCCGTGTCCGCTTTCTCTCCTCCCTTCTGCTGTCCCAAGTGGAAGTGTCCTCCTCCTGCAGATCTGGTCCCACCTAATCCCGCACCTCAAATTTCTGAGTGCTCAGTTTGAGTAAGGAGCACAGTCTGCAGCTGTCAGGGTTGGACTCTGGGGTGGGGAGACTGGGGAGGCCGAGATTCCTCGTGGGCGCTGGCGCTGGCCAGGTGCCCCACCCCTTGAGGAGGGTGTGAGTGCAAGGAGAGGTGAGTGCGGGGCGCCCCGGCTCTGGAGCGGAGCTGGCGGGGAGGGGCGAGCGTGGGCTCCACACTCAGCGGGGCTCCAGAGCACCTGGCGTGGGGCAGGTGTGGGTGGCGCGAGGGGGGCGGGGGCGGTCTGGGTTCTCGCAGAGGCAGCAGCCCTGCCGTGGGCCGCTCCTGCCGGCGCTCTCGGCTTCTGCCTCACCCTGGTCAGCGCCTTGCCTGACCATCTCCAGCACCCTCTCTGAGCGGGGCTGCGCCCTACTCCAGCTCCCCTCCAACCTGTCTGGGTCCCCCAAGCCTTTTCTCTCCTCCCTGTCCCGCGGCCCTGGCTCTAGCCATAGTTCCAGGGATTTAGCCCGGCCCCACAGGGGCTGTCAGGAGCAGTACCCACTGGGTGCACGCCTCTCCCACCCTTCCCGGTATGGCTGGGACCCGGGCTGACCCCAGCTGGCCCACCCCTTGCTGGGGGCCCACAGCACCCCTTGTCATGCCCAGAGGACCTGATCTCCCCTGCCCAGGCTCCTCCTGGCTGCACGTCCCCAGCGGAGTTCCTGCCTGCCAGACCCCCTCTATTTCTGCTTCTGGCTGCAGTGCAGTTGAAGGTCTGGGCCTCCCAGCAGGGCCTCTTCCAAGCCTTGCTGTGGTGGCTCTGGTCCAGCTTCTTGGCCACCCATATGGGCAGGTGGTGCAGGTAGAGGACATCTGTGTCCTTTGGAGCTGGGTCCTGAGACCCTGGCCCCACTGTGTGTAGTGAGTCTCTTTCCCTGTCTCTCTTTGTCTGTCTGTCTGTCCATGCCTCCCCTCCCCACCTCTCTCTCAGACCTGGGCCTCTTGGCCTTGGCTGCTGGGAATGGCCTGGGCCCTGGGCGCTGGGCTGGCCAGAGCCAGCAGGGCGGGTGTGGCTGAGCAGTTTGAAGGCTCCAGGAGGGGGCTTTGGCAGATCCTTCACTCTGGCCTCTTACAGGGTGGCAACAGCAGCATGAGCTCTCCCCAGCCCTCCGTGTCAGAGGGAGGCCCTGCTGGGAAGGTGAGTGGCCAAGGCCTTCAGCATGTGACAGGAGGGTCCTCAGCTCCAGCCAGACCCAAAACCTGGGACATGCTGCCCTTCCTGCTGCCCCCGTCCTCTCATCTGAGTTGGGAAGGCAGTTGTTTATTTATTCATTTATTTTGAGACAGGTTCTCACTATGTAGCCCAGGTTGGCCTGGAATTTGTGACAATCCTCCTGCCTCAGCCTTTCAAGTGCTGGGATTACAACGTGGGCCACCACACCTGGCCAGTCACTCTTTTATAGAAACCTGGTGCATAAAGCCATTGGAGGAGAGCCGCCCTTCTGCAGCACCTGCTCTGGGCCTGGGCACACCAGAGCTGCTCCTGAAGCCCAGAGCACACCTTGCTGGCTGCATGCAGTGTGACGCCAGAGATCCAGCTGGGCTCTGGTTCCCAGTATATGGTGCCCACGGGCATCCACATCATAGAACCTAAAGCCCCTGCACAAAGGTCCGGAGCCCTTGGGCACTGGACCGCAGTGGGTCTGGGGCCCCCTGTGCAGGGATCTCAGGCCCTGCCCGCCTGGGTGCCTGTCCTGTCCAGGGCACTCTGGAACTGGCACATGGGAGGGAGCCAGTGTGGGCTGGAGTGCTGACCCAGCCCATGTTCTCTTCCATGCCACGGACAACCCAGCCTAGCACGACACACTTCAGGGTCCCGTGGTACTGGTTAAAGAGGGCTCTGGGTGGAGCCAGCGATGAGCTTTGAGAGCCGTTGTCAGGTGCCACAGTAGTGCCAGGGCTGTTGGTGCCTGCCCTTCTTGGGGCGATTGCCCTGCTACCATCTTTCTGGCTGGAGGAGGTAGGGGTGGGGCTCCAGGAAGAGTGCAGCCCAGGAAGGGGCTGTCAGGACACCACAGACAGTGGGGTGTGAGGGCCTGCCATAGCCTCTGTCCCCAGAGGCCTTAAATGGGAGGCACAGACCCTAAGGGCATCCAGAAGGCCAGTTTGGGCTCTGAACAATGAGCTGAGTGCCAGAGCTCAGGTTGCCATGGCAATTGTTCTCAGCTCCTCTGAGCAGAGGGAGGAGGCCAAGGGCCCACAGGGAAGACCCTGGTGAGGGGCTACAAGGGCTCAGGTGCCTGGCAGCCCTGGGTGAGCTCTGGGGCTAACTCCACCTCTCCGGCCTCAGGTTGTCTGTGGCAGAGGTTTCTGGGGCTGAGCTTGGGGGCCATGTACCCCATATCCCAAGACCCCCCAAAGGTCCCATTCTCAGTGCTGCCTGAGGCTCTGGGCAATTAGGGTGCCTAGGGGCCGACACTGCCCTTACCCATCCACTCTCCCCACAGGCTGTGGTGGGTATCCAAGAGATGGGACCTCGATTGGGCCTGCGGCTGCCCTCCACTGTGGTGGAGCCCAGCAAGGCAGGAGCAGTGGCCCCCGGAGGGCACCCAGAAGGCAGCCCCTCAGAAGCTGGCCGCTGCTGGTGAGTCCCAGGTTGCCCATAGGGTGCCAAGACAGGCACTGTCACCTGCACCCCTTGCCTGCCCCTGCTGTCCCCTGCTTCCGAGGCCCGGCCATGGTCCGGGGACGGGCACCGCCGATGTGTGTTGAGTGAACGAATGCACGTTCCCACCTCTCGCCACCACCCCACTCAAAATGTTTGGAACAGCGCCAGCGCCCTGCCTCCCGTCCTGCAGGGTCGGGGTGCAGCACCCTCCAGGGCGGTGCGGTGGCCCTGTGGCTGCCCCTGTCCTGGTGGCAGGTGCCATGCTTAAAGGCTGGACCCTTCACAGGGCCATGGGGGCAAGAGGGGTCGTGGGCCAGGGCCAAGCACAGGAGGGAGCCGGCGGGCAGAGGAGCTCCCGGGGAGGGAGCAGGAAGGCTGAACTGTCCCTGAGGCTGTGTCCCTGGGGAGGAAATGGGTTCGGCCCCAGCTGGAGCGCCCAGCAGCCTGGCCGCCATTCCCTGTGCCCGGCTTCAGCCCTGCGACCGGCGTCCCCCTCCACCCCCCATGCCCCAAGCTCGTCCCCTCTGCCAGCCTCCTTCCAGCACCCAGGCCAACACTGGGGACTGCCCTTGGGGGACTGCTGGGCCCTGGGAGGTCCTGGGGTCCCCTGGGCTACCTTTCGCTCTGCCACCCCTTCTCTCTGAGGAGCTGTCCCCGACCTCCCTCCCCGTGCCTTTCCCTTCTCATCTCCCCCAGGGAGCGGGGGTGTGTGTCCTTGCCCGGGTGCCTGTCACGGGCTTACTTGGGCCCCTGGTGCCCTCCCAGCTGCGGCCCCCCAACACCAAGGATTTTATATATTTTCAGCCCCTTCTGCAAGTCTGCCAGGAGCACCGGGAGATGATACTGGCAGTGCACGGACCGGCTCTGGGAACCAGGCACACCTGGCCCACTGACCGATCAGGACATGGCATGGCCCTGATGATTTCTGGGAGCCTCAGCGCTAGGGGGGCCAGGCTGGGGACAGCGGAGCAAGGCCTGCCTGGACCGGAGCAGCAGTCTCCTGCCTTACCAGGCCTGGCCAGGACCTTGGCCCCTGTTGTGGTCCAGGCCTGGCAAGGCCATCCTTGCTTGGTAGTTTGAAGCAGAAATGAAGGCGCTTCCTTGTGACTAGTGAGCATGCTGAGCAGTTTGGGTTCCAATGTCCAGGAGGGTGACTGTGCGAGTGTTTGTGTGCAGGATGACAGGGTGCGAGGACTGCAGGGTGTGCTGTCAAGGCCATGACGTTTCCTGCCCTGTGTCACCACCCAGGACTCTATCCTCTGCCTCTGCTTGGGCTGCCCGGGGGGCCAGGCGCTTCCAAGTGGTCTCCTTCTACTCCTTGGGAGCCACCCAGCTGGCCACAGAACCCCCACAGATGTTGGGATGTGAAGCACCTCCTCCTGTTCCATCAAGGTTCTTGTTCCTCCAAGGAGGTCCATTGACAAGGTCCGGTGGCCTGTCATGTGGCAGGAGGAGGCTGGCTTGGATACAGAAAGCTGACCATTGTCCTTTTTCCCAGCCTGAGCCCTGTCCTTGGTCAACCTGAGGCAGGCCCAAGGACACTCAGTCCAACCCCAGAGTGGAGATGGGGACTTGGGCCCTCGTCTTCTGGTGGCCACTGGATAAGGACCCCTACGAGATGGGGAGATGGGGACTTGGGCCCTCATCTCCTGGTGGCCACTGGATAAGGACCCCTACGAGATGGGGAGATGGGGACTTGGGCCCTCATCTCCTGGTGGCCACTGGATAAGGACCCCAAATGCTGGAGCAGCGGGAGTGAGGTATGATCTTAAACCCTGGGCCACGCTGGTATGTGGCCCAGAATGGCCCGTGGGTCCTCCACAAGTCACAGCTTAGCAGAGGTGTGGGGCTCCAGATGCCCTTCCTGTGGAGAGGTGTGAGTAGGGGTGTTAGGGCAGGATGGCTGTGAGGGGTGGACAAGAGAGCAGGGCAGGGGAGGGGACAGACTGTCCTAGGAAGTGTTGCTGACAAGGGGTGCGGGGTGACACGTGGGTGCAGGGTGCAGGACCGGCAAGCACAATGTGTGGTGGTGAGACAGGAACCGTACCTCTATTCAAACACGATGCAACTCGGGCGGGTCCACGCCACACTTGGCTGGGCTCGCCACCTGTTAGTCCAGAGGGGAAAAGATCCAGTCTCCAGCCTGGGATGGCAGGGACCCGAGTATACAGGCTTAGAGCAGCAAGGGGCAGGGTCCGGGACTCGCCCTTCGGCTCCCTCTGGTGGCGGCAGGGGTCACTGCAGAGGGGGACACTGGAGGGCCGAACGTGTTGGACCTGGCTGCAGAATGGGTGAATCCGCCGCTCCACCGCCTGATTCTGGGCCAGACAGCCCAGCTTGCCACTGCCATCGCCAACTACCCGAGGACAGGCAGGCATTTGGGGGTCCTCCCCACCCTGTCCTACCTGTGAGCCAGGTGCTCAGCAAACATGTTAAACCTGATGACACCCTCACTTTACAGAGCAGTAAGTCGAGGCCCAGAGAGAGAGCCGCCTCTCCTTCTCAATGACCCCACTCTGCCTTTTCCTGACCCACGGGTCAGCCTGCCCTGGCTTCTGAGATGAGGCCAGGACTTTTCCACAGGGATTTTATTGAGAAAGTTGGGGGGAAACCACATAGAAATAGAATAAAAGAAGCTCGGCTTGAGCAGACCTGAGGCGCTTCCCAGATCTTGGCACTCGGGAGCAGCCCCACACAGACCCTGGACACAGGCTGCTCTGATACCTGTGACTGCATGGAGGAGCCAGGCCTGCTGTGACCCAGTGCCCACTGTGTGCCATGAGGAGGTCACCTGGAAAGTCCCTTGGGCCAGCAGCTCTTGTGACAGCCAGCAGCAGGATGCACTGAGGGAAAGACCCCGTGGCAGGGTCACGACCTCTCGCCTACAACCGGGCTACTGAGACATGTGCAGATGTGCACGGGGGACAGGTGAACGCACATGGGGGAGGCAGGCCGAGCCACCCACACCTCAGGGGGCCAGCTGGAGGCCTCCTGGAGGAGGTGCCAATGTCTCCTCTGAGGGCCTGGGGAGGGTGGTTGGGCCGCAGTGTGCCTAGCACCTTCCAGCGTGCTACTGGCTGAGTGCAGCTGTCCCTCATCCTGTGCTGAAGTCTGAACTGCAGACCTCATTAGGAGGTAGGGAAAAAAAAAAAAAAAGAGCCGGGTGTGGTGGCGCATGCCTGTAATCCCAGCACTCGGGAGGCTGAGGCAGGAGGATTGTTGTGAGTTCGAGACCAGCCTGAGCTACAAAGTGAGCCTAAGACCAGCCTAAACTGCATAATGAGACCCTGTCTCAAAAAGACAAAAAAAAAAAAAAAAAAAAAAAAGGAGGTAGGGTCTTTAAAGAGTCCCTAGGTCAGAATGAGGCCATTCAGGTCGACCCTCACCCAGCACAGATGGAGCAGGGAACAGGGGCACCCACGACAGTCCCAGACAGGCGGCTGCTTGCAACCAGAAGAGAGGCTCAGTAGTCCAGCTCTGCCACTGTGACTGCAGCATCCAGTCAGAGCTGCGCTGGGGACGCCCAGCTCCTCTTGGGTGGGACAAGCCTGGAGCTGTCCCTACGGGCTTTCCCAGGATTCTTTGCCAGTGTGCTTGAGGTGGACTGCCTCAGGAAGGCTGGGCTGCCTCTCTTAAACATCAAGCGCCTGGCTTGGGCGCAGGCCTTCTGCAGTCGCAGTGCCTGTCCTCATCACTGAGAGTCGCAGGCTCCTGAAGGCAGCTCCCAGCTGTCCCCAGGGAGTCCTCGGAAACCACTCATCCAGGGCCTGTGTCTCGGCCGGAGCTTGACGGACAGGCACATCGGCGCCCCTTCCCTGGAGAGAGGAGACCTTCTGGGCCCCGATCACAGGAGGCACAGGTAGATATCTGCCACCCCTGCTCCACCGCTGTCCTCAGGACTGTCTTCCATCCCTCCACATATGGTCAATGGCCTGTGTGGAGCTGCCGGGATCAAAGTTTGGCTCAGCCTGGGCTGGGAGGGGAGGCTCAGACTTGCCTGAAAGTGAAAGTTCTGGGGGTGGGGCAGGACTGCAGGCTGGGAAGTCCCAGCCTTGGTCACTGGCTGAGGCAGAAGTGGTGCTGGGCTCCTTGGAGGTCCCATGCCTGACTGGCTTTCCCAGCACCCCGTGCCCAGCCGGAATCCACTCACCCAGTAGGCTTGTTGGGCAGGTGTCAGGAGTATAGGGTGGACACAGTGGCAGTGTGGGAACACTCTCCAGACACCAAGACTATTCCAGCTCTGCCGGTGGCCTGCCTAGGACAGCTGTTCAGGAGCCACAGATACAATCACTCTGCAACCCAGTCCCACCAAGGGTCTTCAAGTGACGCCTGTCACCTGCCTGCTGGCTCCAGGCGGGCAGGGTCAGCCAGCTCCCTGCTTCAGGGCCTACAATTACTCCTGTCATGGGAGAGGGTGCCCCAGGCTGGGACTGTGGCCAGAACAGGTGTGGACTGAGTGCTGGGGAGGGGCCACTTTTGTGGAGCCTGGGGGAGGTGGCAGCCGGACAAAGCGAGAGTGAGGTCACCAAGGGCCCAGAAAGCAGCCTGTGCAAAGGTGAGGCTTCGTGTCAGGAAGAGGATAGCAGGTGAGGCACCAGGCCTGGAGTGCTGAGGAAAAGGGGACTGAACCCTGGGGAGAGGGCCTGGGCTTTGTGGCTCCTGAGAAGGGAAGCGCCCGCGTGTCTTTTTGCTTGCTGTCTCAGCTCTTCCAGGTGCGCACTGAAGGGCCGTGGTGAGACACACGTACTTGTTCCCAGCCTCACCTTAGGAGATGCTGTGTAGCTCATAAGGAAAGCATTTGGGGCACCCTAGGGTCCAGCGGAGCCTCCCTGAGTGCTCCCAGGAGCCAGCATCTGACTGTGGCAGGCAAGCAGTGAGGGCGGGGAGCAGGTGGTGGTGTGCAGCAGTGGGGAGCTCAGCGGGGCCGGGCACGGCCTGGGTATAGGCAGTTGCCTGCAGTGCAGCAGCTACTTCTGGCTGGGGCTTGAACCGAGGGCCTTCACACTCAGCTGTACCCCCATCCTTTCGTGTACTTTTCATTGATACAGGGTTTCACAAAGCCACTTGGTTGCCCCAGCTGGGTTGGAACTTGTGATCTTCCTGCCTCAGCATCCCAGAGCAGCCAGGGAGACTGGAAGCAGGATGCGTGCTATGGCAGAGGGAGGTGCAGGGTGGGTGATGTCCAGGCCTGACTTCTTGCTCAGGGCCTGAGTAGTCAGAGCGGCGTCCCCACGGACCGTGCTTCAGTGTAACCTCTGGCTGGTCCTACAGTGCTCTGGGCCCAACTGGACAGGGTGGGACTGGGGCCAGGGACTACAGTGCCATGGGCTCAGTCATAGGGACACAGGACAGGAAGAGAGCCAGAGAGAGCCCCACAGGTGCAGCCAGAGGGGGCTAGTGGGTGCCAGCTCAGCAAGTGACCAGCCCGGGGCAGAGTGGGCATCTCTTATTCAGGACAGGGCACTGTTCCCCAACTGTGCTCTGGGGCAGGAGGCATAGGCTGAAAGGTGGCTAAGCCCTGCAGAGACAGACCTGAGCGGCTCCAGGCAGAGCCCTGAGGACACCAGGAAGGTAGCCACGTGATCGTCCTACAGCCCAGTCAAATGCAGGAGCAGACATATGGAGGTCATGGGGCTGTTGGAGCCGCTGGAGGAGACTGAAGCCACCGTGCAGGTCGCAAGGCTGAAGGGCTGCACATGCAGATGTCAGAGTGCCTGAGGCCAAAGCTGGGCAAAGTCCAGCTGGAGGGCTCTGAATGTGAGTCTTGCAGCGCAGAGGCCGTGGGAGCAGTGAGGGCCGCAGGCCCCGCCGAGCCCCACTGCTACTGAAGACCTGCGGGGGCAGAATGAGCCCCAGCCCCGTCCACCCCCAGAGTGAGCTTGACAGACTGAGGCAAGACCCTGTCCCTGGGCCTGGGAGATAGGTCCTGAGTTCAATCACCGGTACCACCAAAAAAAAAAAAGAAAAGACCTGCCCCTCCCACCTTGGCTTCCTTAATGGTGAGCCAGGAAATGGGACCCCCAGTCCCCAATGCTGATGTTCTCGGGACCTGGTGTGGGCCACACACTGGACGCGGCACTCAGGAAGAGGCACTTACTAAGTGTGACCTCCTTGCCACCAAACCATGCCTATCATTGACCAAGATCCTAGGAGTTTCTCAGAGAGAAGAGCCCAAGCCCACTCTGTACCTGTGATAAACTGCAGTTCACTGACTTCCATCATGACAAAAATCACAGGACGCATCCATGAGAGGCACAAGGAACTTATTAGACAGAATTGGTCTGTTTCATTCTTTTTTTTTTTTTTGTCTTTTTGAGACAGGGTCTCACTATGCAGTTCAGGCTGGCCTTGAGCTCACTTTGTAGCTCAGGCTGGTCTCAAACTCGCAACAATCCTCCTGCCTCAGCCTCCCGAGTGCTGGGATTACAGGCATGTGCCACCACGCCCGGCTATGTGCCACCACGCCCGGCTTGTTTCATTCTTTTGGAGGTCAGGCTACTCTGGTGGAACCGGGGATTGAACTCAGGCCCTTACACTTGCCAGGGAAGCGCCTATTCTACTGAGCCATCTTCCTAGCCCTAATCCTCTTAATAGCTTTCATTATATCTGCCCCTTACACATCTTTACTTCCTGTATCCAGCCTCAGGTCCAGTCTTCCTCAAACATCTGGTGATAGGCAGTCAGAGCTCCACAGGGGCAGGAGTAGCTGGAGTTGTCTCTTTTAGACTTTCTGACCTGGTGACAGGCTTGTGACAGGCATCATGGGAGCCCAAGGACAGATGCAGGGACGGCCATCTGGGCAACCCCTTCCACATGTGAGTCAGGCCTAAAAGGGGCAGTGTCCCTGGACCTTGGCGCCAGGGCAGGACAATGACCTGTGAACAGGGTGGGGCTGATAAGGTCCCATCAATCACTGCGTCCAGCTCCCAGGCTGGGCCTCCTCCCAGCCTCAAGGACCTCCAGAGCCTAAAGAAAGCAGCCCAGGTGGCCCCAAGGACAACATGCAAGGGGTGTGGATGAGGTCAGTTGCCCTGGGTACCCCAGGGAATCAAGGCTTGGGGTGGGGTAGCCCCATGTCCCCAGGGTCTGGCACTGGCTCAACCTGGGCTTTGTGCTGGGCCTGGGTGGCAGGGGCTGGGGAGTGTCTGGGGGCCCTCTCGCTTCCCTGTGA
Source organism: Ctenomys sociabilis (assembly GCA_004027165.1). Taxonomy (NCBI): domain Eukaryota; kingdom Metazoa; phylum Chordata; class Mammalia; order Rodentia; family Ctenomyidae; genus Ctenomys; species Ctenomys sociabilis. Next base: position 18,901 of record PVKA01018808.1, read on the forward strand.
TTGAAGCAGCACTGATCCTTCTTTTGGCCTCAGTTTCTCCAAGCATGAAGTGGGACCTCAGTGGCCAGCTCTCGCTCCCACTCTGACCTGGTTTGCACAGTGTGGTGGGCAGGATGTCTCAGGGGCTGGGATGTCCCTTCCTCCTTCCTGCCCTACCCTAGCCAAATCCAGAAGAGCAAACAGCCAGGCCCTAGTAGACCCATTCCCCTGGGTCCCTGGTCTCACTCTGCCTGAGACCAGGGCTGCAAGAGGGAAGAACACAAGTGCCCCAGCCTCTGCTCTTATTGCCACCTTCCCTGGCATGATGTGGGCTGTGGGAGGAGCAGAGTGGCCTTGGCCTGCGACTCTGTGACAGCAGGCAGGGGTGAGCTCTGCAGAGTCCCTGTATTCCTGCAGAAGCAGTCAGCCTTTGGGGGGAAGGGATGAACTGGGGGTTCTGGAGGGCAGGGCAGAGCAGGGGCTTTGGGGGATAGCTGGGGCATTTGAAACTGAAAAGGCCCGGATGTGGTCACTGAACCCTGCCCTTCTTGTGGGCTGAGGGTAGAGCTGGGCACCAGAACCCACAGTGCAGCTCCTCCCCCCAGCTCTGTAGGAAGTTGGGTCTGGCAGATGGGGTAAGGTAGGCACCTGGGGGGGACCCCTCTGGGGGGTGTTTTCAACACAAATTCCTGAATGGAAGAATTACCCCAATCCCAGTACCCACCTGCAGGCAGGCCCAGGTGCTCTGACACTCCCTCTGCTGCTTCCATTCTGCAGCTTAGGATGGTACTGCTGCCAGAAAGCCTTCCCTGACCAGCGCAGGCTCTGGCTGAGCCCCCTGGGACTACTGTCTGCTCAGACACCAGGTGCCCTACAGGCCTTCTGAGTTTCCTTCTCACCCCCAGATCTCCTGTTTCTGAGATGCTTTCGCCACAGAAGGTGACCCCCAGACCAGAGCCCCAAAGCTCCCAGGAGCCTGGGGAGCCGATGACATCAGCATGGGGCCCTCCACAGTCAAGCACTACAGTGAAAACCAAGGACCAGCGCACAACCACCATGCTGGGCACACTTCGGCGGGCCTGGTCATGGGCAAGCCCACAGGGCCCCGCTCAAGCTTCTAAGGAAGACGCTGGCCAGCGCCACCGAACCTCCCGGCGATTCCTGCCCCAGTCCTTGAGGCGAGCAGTAGACCAGAGCTCAGTGATGGGCCAGTGCCAGGTCACGGCTGTGCCAAAGGAGCCCTCTGTGGTCACAGGTGGTGATGCTAGCCAGCAGGCAGCATCACAGATGGGGCCCGAGGAACTGCAGACCAAGGCAGGTGAGGGCTTCACTGACCACACTAAGTGTGGGAGAAACTGAGGCCAGGCAGGCAGCAGCTGAACCCAGGCTTCCCAGCTCTCCTGTACCCTTCTCCACAACTCAAGTTCGTATAGAATCTCATAAGCCCCCACCCCCATGGGTCTCTGAGAGGTGGAGTGACTTGAGTCTGATGCTGGGATTTGAACCCAGGCCTCTGCCACTGTAGAGGATAAGGACCTGGGGTGTGGAAGTGGGAGGGCAAGAGCAGAGCAGCTGAGATGTTGAACAGCGGCAGGTAGCAGCCTGGTACTGAAGGACACACCCAACCTGAGAACTGAGCCTCTTGAACCTGCAGCAACCAGGTCTGCCCAGGAGGTCAGGGAGCAGCGTAGCGGGCCGGGCTGAGGAGACAGTGGGGAGTAGGGGCAGGGTTCTGGTTGGACCCAGGTTCTGCCCTGGAGGCCTGGGGAATCTGGGCTGGGCTCACAGTCCTAGGACAGGTACCTGTCATCGCCTCTCTTATCACTGAATCTGCAAAAGGCAAATCCGTGGCTGATCTCATTACTGAGCGGCAACTGATGGCGGCGTTCGAGCAGCTGCGAAACCTGGAGACAAGGCTGGTGGCCGAGAAGATCTCCAACCCCGTTGAGGACCCCACGGGCTACGCACGGCGCGCCATGGACGTGTGCCTGCACTACGATGCGCTGGCAGCTGAGCTGGGCGCCATCGTGCTAGAGACCCTGGGCCCCGAGGGCGTGCCCACGGCAACGCTGACTGAGCTGGCCCGCGTGGTGCTCGCGGAGGAGGAGGTCCACCCCGAACCCCCAGCCGACTGCGACTTTCTGCGTGTCCCGCGCCACTGGCGCAGGCACTGGGAGGACGCGGTGCGGCGGAGCGCGCTGGGACGCGTTCAAGGTGCAGGCATGAACACCACCCCTGGGGCCTCAGAGGGCGAGCCCGGCCTGGCCCAGCTTCTGACAGAGCTTGGTGGTGTGGTTCGCGGTGACCTGCAGAAGGTGCGCCAGGAGGTGCGGCCCGCGTACGAGGCCGCCGGCCTCCCTGCGTGGGAGACCTACCTGCGCGCCTTCCACAGTGCGGTGGCCCGGCGCCTGCAGGAGCTTGCCCCTGACGCCCGCAGCTGTGAGCAGCTCTACCTCCTGCTGGACTGGGTTGCCAACGTCTACGGCAGGTAAGGCCTAAGGCGAGCCCACGCGCGAGGAGCGATGTGCACCGCCTTGGGGACTGAGCACAGCGCAGTCTCTTCTCCGCTCTCCCTCGAGAGGGTCGCTGCAGGAACCCCAGAGTCCTGGGGCTTTGCCATGCTTCCTTTCCGGTGAGGCGTTGATGTGTTCCTACCCCAGATTTTTCCAAGGGGCCATCACAGGCGAGTTCTCAGCCGAGCAGGTGCCTGTGCCTCTCAGGGCAGGACACCCTGTGGCCTCATCCGCTTCCCCAGTGGATGGGCACAGCGAGGGACTGCCTTGGCACTCTGTGCTCTGTCGCAGGCCTCTGGCATGGATGGTCCGGAGCACCTCCGGACAGCTGCGGGTGATGTTGGGGGACTTGCACCAGGCTGGGGTGCTCGTCAGGCGAGTAGTGGAGGTCGCACAAGGCTGCTCGGCAGGGGCCTGTCTGGACAGTTCCCTCAGCAGGCTGAGCATAACTGCTGGTGGTCAGAAATTCGGGATGGGGGGTGATGGCCTCGAGGGCCTGGGCTGCAGCTGGGCTGTAGACGTGGGGGCAGCAGCGGCTGCGACCCTGCCCTCAGCATCCTGTCACCTTCCAGTCCCGACTTCCTGGACGCCCAGGACCTGATGCTACTGGAGGAGCCGCTGCCCCCGCTCCTATCACCGGACGTGTGGGCACAGCTGGAGAGCGATTACACCTGCTTCCTGGAGGTGGGGCCCCACACCTTCAGCGAGGCGACCCAGGGGTGTGGGTGGCTGAGCAGCCTGGCCTGTGACTGGCCTGTCCTGCCGGGAGGCCTCACCGGGCCAATCTGTTCCCCTAGAGCAAGATCGCTGGCTGCTTTGACCGCATATTGCAACTGGAACAGAGCCGCTGGGAGGCGGCTGAGGCCCCCGAGGTGCTGCGAGGTCACTACCAGGCTCCTCTGTCCACGGACATCCACATGGTACGAGGCAGTGACCTCCAGAGAGATGCTACCGGGACTGGCGGGCCCTCCAGGAGCTGGGGCCGAGGCCAGGGCCCCCTAGGCACCAGAGAAGGCTGGTGCCTCGAGTGCAGGGAGGTTACGCTCAGGTTGGACCGCCGAGAGCTAGGGCAAGACGCGCGGCAAGAGGGTGGGCTGGGTCGGGCGCCGGCCAGGGCCGCAGCGCTCAGCAGCGTGTCTCCCTCAGCTGGTGGCGGAGCACGTGAAGGCGGCCAGCGCCATCTCTGCCGATCTCGAGGCCACTACCTTGAGGATCTGCGCACGCATGCTCCGCCTCTTTGTGCCCAGGTGCAGGAGGAGGATGGGAGAGAAGGGTGGGGGGCGACGTGCACCCCCGAGGGCCCGAGAACCACGCCCGCAGGGAGAGAGCCCCCCCCCCCCCCGCGGCTTGGAATCTGGGCGGGAGGCTGGCTGGAGCCCGCGCAGCATGCGGCCTGCGTGTTGCCCCGCCCAGGTTCGAGAAGGCCTTGCTGGAGTCGGCGGCGGCTTCAAGCGAGCCCCACTTAGGCGCCTGCATCAATGCTTGCGAGGATCTCAGGTAAGGCCTGCTCCCGCGTCGCACGGCCAGGAGGGGGCGCGCGAGCCTGAGAACCGGGCAGAGGCGGCGCGCTCGTAGGTGCCGGCCAGGGGCTCGGTTTCCAGCTGTGCAGAAGCCTGAACCTGGGTGACAAGAAGCTGGTCCCTTCCACTGTGACCCGTCCTGACGCCAGGGGCCGTGCCCTCCCTGCCCTACTTCTGGCACAGCGCCTTCCTCAACCTAGCAGAGCTGGCCCCCGCTATCACAGGCCGAGGTCCCTGCCGCGTCCCTGTGGCCCGGGTCTGTTTCCTCACTTCTCCCAGCCAGGCTTGTCCTCGTGTGGGCAAAGGCCTCCAGACACCGCTCCTGGGAGGTGCTGACCGTAGGGTAGGTCCCCCTGTCCCTGGTGTCCACCTCTGCAGATGTGCCCACTGCTGAAGGGAACACTGGGTCAGAACCACGCAGGTCTCGGATCACCACACTCACTGCCAGGAACGAAGCACTTGGTCTCTGACACTGTGCTCTACTGACACCTGGGGCTGAGCCTCTATGCTCAGGCCTTCGAGTGTGGAACTCCGAGCCTGGGAGGACCCAGCCCCTGCTGGCCCTGGGCCCCTGTTTCTCTGGGAAAGTAGGGCTGGGGCAGTAATGTCCCCCAGCCATGCACCCAGCAAGCCGACCAGATGTCTTGCCTCCAGCATCTCACTCCTCTGGGCTGAGGGCTGAGGAGGCAGCAACAGGTCCTCAGAATTCTGTGCTGTGTCTGCATCTGGCCTCAACAGTGAAATGGGGACACTGTCACCTTGGAGGGGAGGGATGGAGCTAACGGCTCTGTGTGGAGACAACCAGGCTACACTGTCCTGCCACCAAGAGGGATGCAGGGGTATCCCAGAGCTGTCAGAGGGAAACCCATAGAGTGGGATCACTTCACTGACCTACCCCTTTATGACTGCTCCCAGGGCTTCGTTTTTCTATCCTCACTTGAGTGCCCTCAGGGCTACCACAGTGTAGTACTCTAGGGCTGTCATTATAGCCTAAACGAGTGGAATGGATACTGTGCCCAGCCTGCAGGACTTTTTGCTGCACCTTGCTCCCCAGCTCTCTTCCTCATGCCTACTTAATCACTTGCCCGGGCCCTTCACCAGGACCAGTCTTCTGGCCAGGTTTCCAGGAACCTTGGAGGAGTTGGAAAAGCCCCTGGTGGCAGCTGTCCAAAGCTTCCAGAAGCACTTGCTCCAGGGCTTTCAGCGTGATGTGCAAGTGAGTGGGGCAGGGTGTCCTCTTCTCCACCTATGCCTGGCAGGTGTCTTCTGCTCCCTGGAGCCCAGGGCCTGGGCCCATTTCAGGGACCTGTGCTGGGCCGGAGCAGAGACCCAGATGTCCCAGCTCACCTGGGTCACTTGGGAAGCACCTGCCCTCCAACTGCAGTTCCACTGTCCAGACCCAACTGGGGTGGTGGCCCAGGGTCCCTCACAGTGCCCCTCTAGGTGTCCCGAGGGCACACAAGTGTTACCTGGATAGGAGGAAATGGCACCATGGTCCCCAGTAGGGTCAAAAGGGTGCATTCACTCCCACACCCCATCCCCAGCCACTCTTCAGGTTTGTGTGTATCAAGAACTGGCTGACACAGGACACACTGTGCCCCCTCATGGACAAGGTGAAGGCCTTCGCACACCACCTCACACTTATGGCCTTGCCGGTGGCACAGGTATTGCAGGGTAGGGTTCTGAGCCAGCCGACACCCAGGGCTGAGTCTTCGACTGCAGGGTGACCTTGACCCCACCTTGCAGGAGATGCTGCAGGAGGTGCATAGGTTTGTGGTCCGGGAATACCTGGTGCAGGTGCTGAGACCAAGCGTGCGCTTCCAGGGCGAGGAGCGCTTGCGTGGCTCCCAGAGGATGAGCGAGGACGCCCAGGCCATCAGCGAAACCTTCCAGGACTTGGTAGGAGCAGTGTCACGCCCGAGGACCTGCCTCTGACTCTGCCTGGGGAGAAGCGAGTGGTGGCACAGGGGGGCCGTGGCTGCACTCTAGTTCTGCCCACCTTTCCACCAGGAGAGGCCCAGTGAGGGTGGGATGTGTGGAGGGCACACTTGAAGACATTGGCATGGTTTGGGGGCTTACAGGAAGGACAGAGGGATGCAGGCCTCCACTTGGGCTGCAGTACCAGGCACATTTCCCGCTCAGGCCTGGGCTGTCCCATCTGTATAACATGAGGACTGAGGACACCAGCTCTGGCCCTAGAGCAGGGAGAGCCCTGAGCGCTGGATCTGCATCCTCCAAGTCTGCTTGTCTCCTTAGGGTTCTGAAGCCACGTGGCTGAACCAGGCCATCCCGTGTGTGGCTGAGATCCTAGGTGAGACGTACAAAGATGACATCCAGCGCCACCTGGAGACTCTCATCCGGAGCTTCCCGGACATCAGGTCTTCAGCCCCCGTGTTCCCTCAGGCAGACAGAGAGGGAGGGGCATGTTTGGTGGAGTCAGATGGGGCCCGAATCCTGAATGGACCTGTGTGGGGTGTGGAGACCCAGCTGTGTGTGTGAGGCACCGCGCCCCAGCCCAGAGGCCAGAAGAGGCGCCCCTGCACATTCTCTGGACCATTCTTCCAGAATGGTTGGCACAGGCTCCTCCCCTGGAGGCAGGCGGCAGGTGTTACACCCACTCTGTCAGCAAGCTCTACCAGGAATGGGAGAGGGAGGCTTTGACCCCGGGTAGGAGGGGCACTGTGAGTCATCAAAACCCATGAAAATCCCGTCCAACCCTCCCTGGAGTTTGGACATTCCAGAATGCGGTAGCCACAGAAAGCCCCTGGCCAGCCCCTTCACTGGGCCTGGAGAGTGAGGGCGGGATGGGTGGAGGTCACACTGTCCCAGTCCGTGTCCCAGTCCCCTGTGCGGGTGTCTCCCAGATACAGCCCAGAGGCATGCCACAGGCTTCTCCAGCCTGATGCCACCCTGAGCCCTGGGACTCCCTAGGTATGTGTGTGCCTGTCCCCTCCCTGTGTGGCCTGCGCCTTTGAGGCCGTAGCACCCACTGCCACAATCCAGGGTCCCCACTGCCTCCGCTGGAGTTCCCTCCTGACCCCAGCTCCCAGCCTCCCTGACCAGGCTCCAGGAATGCTACCTGACTCCTACTTCCTCCAAGCCCAGGGCTTCCCAGCATTCAGGGGGAGACTGGGGTGTCAGGGAGTGTGCTCTGCATGTGCCCGTCTCCTTTCCACAGGCGCAAACACGTACTGGCCATCCTGGCACTGCGAAGACTGGGCCGGCGTCGGAACCAGCGCCTGCTACAGCATGCACAGGACCTGCTGGGGGCTGGGACTGGCGCCCGAGGCGTGGGATCTACCCACAAGCACGTGCTCTTTGAGGAGATACTGGTGCCCATCTCTGTGGATGTGCTGACCGCTTGCATCTAGTGCTGTCCAAACTGAGAGGGCGCCCCAGCGTCCACCCATAGGCCTACACCCTGAGCTAGGAGCACCGGAAGTCAGTGGGGGCCCTGCCCCCAGCCCTGCTTAGCCATGCTTGGCTGCTCAGCCGGGAGAGGGAGGATGGAGGCATTTCAGGTATTTGTGGAGACAGTTGGAGTGGCTGCCCCTCCATCCTGCCTGCAAGGGAGAGCCTGTCACTTCACAGCTCCCCCTGCTCCTGCTGAGTGCAGGACAGAGTATTTATTCTAAAAATAAATGTCCATTAAACTGAAGCCACCCTCCTGAGGGCCAGGCCAAGCTGGTGCCAGTGGAAGGCCTAGGTGCGCCTGCTGAAGGGTTCTATACCCACTGCACTGGTGGGACAGCACGTTGCAAGCTGGGAAGGCTCTTGGCAGAACCTGCCTCTGCTGTGGGAGCCTGGTCCCTGCTGCTCTGCCTCTCCTGTAGCCCGGAAATGAGGAGGGCCAAGGCTTGTTCTATGGCTTAAGGTATTTGGGTTACACAGGGGAGGGACTTCCCAGCAATGAGAGCTGTTGGGTTCCCCAAGGGCGCTGGCCCTGGAGTACATTGGGGTGACCCAGAGTTGGTGAAGTCTGCTCAGATGTGCACCTGCAGCCCCTTTCTGGACTGTGCGTGGGGGTCGGGGGGGGGGTAGACTGCAGGGAAGCTATCTGCAGTGGCAGCAGGGAAGGGGGTCCTCAGGAGAAGCCCAAGCTGGCACCTAGGAGGGGACCCACCTCCTCTGCACCTGGCCCTGGCCCTGGGAGGAGTGGGCCAGGTACCTGCAGGTAGCCAGGGTCCTAAGCCCTGGGTGAACTTTCATCTCCAGAGCACAGGCCCAGGGTCCTAAAGCCCACCTTGTGAGATAAATGGGGCCTGCGTCTCTCCCTGCACCCCCACCCCTATCATCCCTTGTGCACAGTGGAGTGAGGGCAGTGCACAGGCAGATCTGCCGCCTCCCCGCAAACCAGGGCCAGAACCCAGGGCCAGGTCTGAGTCTGCTGGGCCTGTGGCAGACAGGCCACATGCCTGGGGTACTCTGTTCTGGCGGCAGGTGCCAGGGCAGTGCCCTCCTGCCAATGGTGAGGGTGGGGCGGGAGAATATCCAGCTCTGCCTAGAAGGGGAGATAATGTGGACAGGAAGAGGAAGTGGAGAGGTTGGGGTTCTGGGCTGCTGGCTGAGCTAGGGGTGGGGTGGGGAATGTGACCACTGGTGCTGACAGGCAGTCCTTGGGCCCAGGAAGAAACTGAGGCTGCCAAGCTGGAGGCTCTCAGGGCAGGGTGGGCAATGGCAGGTCCTGGTGACCTAGGCAAGCTCCTTTACCTCAGTGTGCCCCAGTTTTTCCATCTGGGAAATGGGTCAGCACCTCCCAGGCTGGGGAGAGAAGGCAAGAGCCAGCCACAGCCAGGCCCCCCGCTGCCCTGCCACGCAGTGTTCCAGGTGCTCCAGAGCCCTGGATGCAGACCCCTCCTGTGAGCAGGCACAGGCTGGGTGGCTCACTGGTGAGGGATAGAGGCCAGGGCTCTCCCAGAGCCTCAGGACCATCTTCCTGAGGGTTTCTAAACCTGGGGATGGCAAGCCAGGTTTCCTGGCAGGAGCCATGTGCACAAGCAATGCTTGTGTCTGCAAGAGCTGCAGCATGTGCCCTGGCCTCACCGAGAACTGGGCAGAGGCCGAGGCCAGCACTGGCCTCCCACAGCACCACGTGGGAAGCAGGGGGTGACAGCAGCTTCTGCGTGGGGGGGGCAGACAGCAGGAGGCTGTCCTGTCCCAGTGTGGGAGCTGCTGGCTGGGTCCCCCGGGGCCTTGCTGTAGGCCTCACGTACATTCCTGGATATTGTCCAGGCCAAGCTACTGTGAGCAGTCTGGCTGCTGGAGCTGCTGGCCAGTTATCTGGCTGGTGTGTGTGTGTGTGTGTGTGTGTGTGTGTGTGTGTGTGGTGTTCACTGCATTTGCCAGTCCCATGTGGAGGGCCATGCCCGTGCTCTGTGTGCCCAGCATATAGCAGGATGGGACCCGATACCCTCTTGGCCCTTCATATTCAGACCCCAGCCCCCGCCAGCTGTGCTGGGTCCCACCTCTTCTCTGCCCATCTGCCCACCATGGGCTTTCTGCTCCTCCCTCTCTAGCATCCTGGGTCCTCCCTGCCCTTGCCCTAAGCCAAGGCCCCACTGTAAGTCCAGTGTCCTTGAGAGTGCTTAGGGCATGGCATTCAGGTTAAGGATTACTGTGCTGTGTGGCCCAGGGCACATGAGAGCAGGAGGAGGGCACTGGGCCACCCACCCAACTTGGGCTCCCAAGACTTCCTGGGGTCCCCAGCCTAGGCCCCGCTGGAATGTCCTAAGCTGCACTAGACAGCCCAGAGGAGGCTGAGGCTCATGAATGGCACCAGAACTTCTCTGCCCTCCCCTAGATGGTGACCTAAGGTCTCCTCCTGGAACCCAGTCTCCATGTGTCGAGTGGAGCTGCTCGCTATGGAGAGATTGTCCTCAGAGGTCCTGGTACCAAGGGTGTGTTTCAAGTGGCAACCAGTGTGTCACACACTGTCCCTCTTCCTTCCTTGCCTGGTGATTTTGGTGCCTTCCCTCCAGGCCCCATCCTCTGCAGGCCCCTGCACATGGGCACAGTATCCTCAGTGGCTGACAGTGGCTCCTGTAGAGCCCCTCACCAAGGTCTAGAAGTGGACAGGAGGCTGCAGAAGATGTGGCCCCAAAGCCACCCTCCCTCCCCAATCTCATTTCTCCCTGACCTACACAGAGACCCCTCTGGAGCTGCAGCAGGCCACCATCGTCATCCATCCTCTGGGTAGGGAGGGATGGAATGGGCTTCCTGGGGACTGTGCCCTTGGAGCCGTGCAAGGTCAGCTGCTCACAGCTGCTCCTCGTGCTGCCTTAGAATGGCCTTGTTGGGGCCCAAGAGCTGGCATGGGCATCCCTAGGCTCAGCCTGGCCCAGGTCACTGTCATTCTGAAACTCCGGGGTGCCTGAACTGTGAACCCACTGTGTCTACCTCAGCCCTCCCTCACTGGGGTCTTGTGGACCTGGACAGTCACTGCAGGGGCCTTAGCTTTAATGTCCTGCTTAATAATAAATTCACACAGATCACAATTAAAGGCACCTTAAGGATTAGTGGTGAAGAGTTCTCCACACACTCCCCACCCCCGAAACTGGTGCTTCTCTAAGCAACTGGCACCACAGCGAAATTTCTGGTTTTGCTAGAAACCTTGTCAGGGGAGGAGGATGGGATGAGCTGTCCTGGTCCCCATGAAAACAAGCCCACGATGCACTCCAGGCCTGGTCAGACAGAGTCCCCAGACCCCAGCGTGTGAGGTGAGGTCCAGGAGAAGTCAAGGCACCTGCTGTTTCTGGACCTTCCTGCTCTTCAGGGGCTCGGAGCTGCTGTGAAGAACCAGCCTCAGCTCAGGACACCCTGACTGGAACTCTGGGCTTCTTCCCAGCTAGGGGGCCCTGGGGAAATCCTCCATCCCTCTGGGCGCTGCCTTCTGTGCAAAATTGGGTAGGAACAGAGGAAAAGCTGCTGTTGGTCAGAGGTGGCCTGGCCCAAGAAACACGCTGCCACTCCCACCCCTCAACCCCCCACTCACAGCAAGTGGGCCCAACAGAAAGGCCCAGTGCAGTCTGGGTTAACTCTGTCCTTCCCTACCCTCTTGCAGCCTCTGGAAACTCCCAGGGACAGCTCCTGCCACGTGACCAGCTGCCATTGGAGGGACCCAGGATGAGCCAAGACTGCAGCTGCTTCCTGGAAATCATGCCGGCTCTGCGAACAGCCTGGCTACAGCTGGCGCTGCCCATGCCCAGCAACAGGGGGTTTGCTTGGCATCTTCACTCACTGCTAAGAGCCCCTGTGTCAGGCTGAGCACCCTTGGGTGCAACGCACTGGCAAACAGCCCCATGGCCCAGGGGTTCCTCCCAGCTGCCACTTCCAGCAAGCACCCCTGCACTGTGCTCTTCTGAGGTGCTAGGGTTGGGTCCTTCTACCTAGGGCCCTGCTTCCTCCCACAGGCCAGCAGTCTTCAGCGAAAGACAGACCTGCGCTCATGAGCCAAGTTTCCCCAGGCATCTGCCAAATATGAAGAGGAGTTCTGGGCTAGGCTGATGAGGTGCAGGACTTCAGCAGCACACAGATTCCTACGCACAGGGCACCGCCTCCCTGTGTCCCCTCTGGCCAGTGCCTCGAGGCACCAGCATCCCAAGGGCGTCCTGGTCAGCTGTTCTGGTCATCCCGTGATCCCAGGGCAGTCAGCAGACTCCAGCCAAAGCTCCAAGCAGCAGTGAGGGACCCTGGGGCAGTCACTTCCTCTCTTGGGAAGGCTGGGGATGGCAGGGACCCTGGCCTCAAAGCATCTGCTTCCTTCCTGACTCAATTTCCTTGGTCCATGGAGGTGCGAGGCCCTGCCCAGGGCAGTCAGTGAGTACAGCATGAAGTTCCCAGGTCTGGAAAGGAGGAAGAGGGGAAAGGAAAGCTCATTTGCAGTAGCAGAGCAAGGCCCAGGCAGCAAGAAATGCAAGTCATCATGCGGAGGGAAGTGGGTCCTCTGGCCTGGGCAGCTGGGAACACCCTGGTTAGTGCAGCCTGGCCTTCCCGGAAGCCCACTGGGCCAGTATTCAGCACCCCTAGGCCCAGGGCCACCGCCTGAACAGCCTTCCCCATAGCCAGGGCACGACTGGACTCGAAGCTCCCAGCACCCTGTGACCTCCACCTGGCCTCTGTCCCCACCAGGATGCAGTCCCTTGTGCCTTAACTTCCTCTCCATGGAGAACTTCCCTCTGCTGCCTTCTCAGACCAGGCCATGTGTGAGGAGGGCCAGCCACTCAGCCCTGTGTTGTCTCTGGCCAGAGGTGGGGCTCACCACCCCTGCCCTGCCCAGTTGATTAAAAAGACAATGAAGATTGGGAATTTTTTTTTCATAGACGCAAAAGGAATCAGGTGTGGTAATGAATGTCTATAGTCCCTGTACTCCTGGAGGCTGAGCTTGGATAATTTAGCAAGACCCTGTCTTAAAATAAAAAATAGAGAGGGCTGGACACATAGCTCAGTGCAAAGGCCCTATGTTTAATATCCAATACCGTTTAAAAGAGAGAGGAGCGTGAGAGCGAGAGAGAAGACAGTACTTCTTTCTACATCTAAGTCTTCTGGGCTAAGTTCTTTCTTGTTTCTGGCTTAAATATGTATTCAGCTGCATCTCACGCCCTGAGCAGTGCTGGAGAAGCATCGTGGTACCGTGCACTTCCACCCTACACAGGAACATGGTCGGACCTATCTGTGAGGAGGGATGGTACTCAGTACTCACTTCCTAAGGATTTCTGCATTTAAAGCACCTAGAACAGCCCAGGAGCCCAGCACCCGTGCCTGCCCACAGAGTCAACCGTCCAGCCCAGGAGTTGAAAGCGAGGTCAGGAATGGTGATTTGCACATGTGTGTTCACAGCAGCCAAAAGGCAGCAGTGACCCGAGAGTCTGCGGAGGGACGGCTGGTGAAATGTATCCATGCCTACAGTGGAATGCGGTCCAGATGTAACAGGCAGGACTCTGGGACACAGCCTGCAGCGTGGGTGAACCTAGCCGCCAGAGGACAAGTCCTGTGTCCTTCCCCCTGTCGGAGGCCCCTGGAGTGGACACTGAGAGAGCTGGGGGCTGCTGGCTCAGGGGAGAGCTAGAAGTCCATGTCTAGAGGGGACAGAGGTCCAGTGGACCAGCTCTGGGGGTGGGGAAGTAGACCCAGTAACACTGACACTGAAACAGGGACACTATAGTTAAAGAGTAAACCGATGTTGTCTGTATTTCACATAATTAAAACCAGAGCGGGCAGTCACTGCTGGAATAAAAGGGCATCCAACAAGGAGGGGACCTCCTCTCATAGCTTCCTGGCCAGGCTGCCCCACCCAGCCCTGTGGAGGTGGGAGTGGACGATGGTGGCTAACGCTGACTTCCTGCCCAGGGCAGCTCTGTGGGGCTGCCTCTGGGGGACTGTCAGGAGGGCCAGAACAGCTCCTGCCCTTGTGCCCTCAGGCCATCCCTGTGTCTCTCCACTTTCCCACCCCCATCCAGCTCCATATTTCCCTGTGCTAGGGATTTCACACGGGACATTTGATCCTCAGGCCAATTCAGAGGGGTGTCTGGTGACACACAGAACAGCCTCCTATTCTGCCCACTGCACTGGGTGAGCCATGGAGCCACTGGGAACAAGGCTGCCCAGCTGCAGCCCACGGAGCCTCACCGATCAGGGTTCAGCAGGGACACGCAGGGACACGGATGTTAGGATCAAGTGTCCCCAGCAAATTCCCGATCTGTTTGGGATTAGGAGTGGGTGGGTGGAGGGGCCGGGAGGCTGCCTGCTGAGTTGCACAACCATCTCCGGAGGCCTCTCGCTGGATGAACCCTGCTGGGACAGGCCCCGTCTCCCCATCTGTGCCGGAGCAGGCAGGAGGACCCCCAGTCTGGACACTGGTTTCAGGGGGCCTGAGGGACAGCTGCAACGGAGCCTGTTTAAAAGCCACTCCCCGGCAGCCCCTTTCACCCCCAGGGCCAGGGTGGATGCCTGCCTGGGCTGAGCCCTGGCCCCTAGCCACCGCCGGGAGAGGAAGAGGAAGTTCTCAGTCCCGGGACGCCCCCTGAGCCCAGCCTCCATCAGTCACACCTCTGCCCTCCAAGACCTGTGGGGGAGCAAGAGGGGCCAAACAAAGGGGGAGGGGGGGCTCCTGCTAAAGGCTCCAGAGGAAGCGGGTGCCAGCGGGAAATTCCTTAATGACAGGATCCAGAGGGCACGCACCCTAGGATGTGAACTCGCGGGGAGTGTCCGGCGCTCCCCCCCACGCCCCGGCCACCTCTCGGGCTTCCCAAGGCCCCCGGAGGCAGACCCTGAGAAACAGTGTAGACGGGAAACTGAGGACTAGAAGGGGAGAGGCTGGGCTCTAGACCGCGGTGGCGGGGCGCAGTGGGGGGTCAAGTCTGAGCCGGGGGTGCGTGGGGGCATCTGGAACCAGTGCCCAAGGTCCTGTCCGACTGCAGGGACGCCCGCGGGGGCTCCCGGCGGTTCTGCCTGGCGAGCTGGGATGTCTCCTCACTCCGAGCGCCCCCTTCCACTCAAGGCCGCGGAAGCACAAGTCCCCAAGGAGCAACCTCGGCGGACGAGGGGGCCCCACAACAGGGATGCAGGGTGCGGGGCTCGGGGCGGGGCGCGGCCAGCGGGCAGCCAATCGGGGGTCGCGTCGGACAATGCCGGGCGGGTGGCTCGGCCAGCGGCTTTTCCGCGGTTCCGGCCCACAGGGGGGTGTTGAGGGAGTGGGCGTGGTTGGTGGGCGGGGCGGCGGGAGTGGGAGGGGCGACCTCGTCTATTTTCAGGATGCACCGAGTGGCCCGGGACAGCTGCGGCCGGCCTAGACACAGTAAGTGACCTCCGCCACGGTGCTCTGTCCCCACCACCCTGGGTTCGGCTGCATCCCCCGAGGGAATGGCCCCGTGTAGGGGACGGGACCAAGGCAAGCCACGGCCTCTGGGTCTCCACCCAGCCCCTGCTAGGTTGCCTGACTGTGCAATGCAGGCCAGGTGTCTTCCCTGCTTGTGTGCCAAAGTGACCACAAGGGGTGGACATCAGGTCTTCGCTGGATGTCCCTGTCACTGCAGCCAGGCCCTAGAGGGGCGCTGCGTGCATCTCTGCCCTGATCCTGAGAAGGGAGGTAGTGCCTAAGTGTGGTCACAGGGAGTATCCCTGGAGCCACAGGCTGGGGTCACACCATGTGGCACTGAGCAGGCCCTTCTTACCTCAGTGGGTCCAGCTGGGAGCTGGGCTTACAGGAGGATCGCTTCTCTCCCCACTCGGGCTGCACTGGAGCTGGCAGACACAGGGACCCAGGATCTACCATGGCGCAGGCCCCTGCTCTGCAGTGCCTTGGAGGAGACAGGGGCAGGGGGCAGCTTCACATCTCAGACAGGGACAAGGCAGCCTGTGGTGGTGTCTGGTCCACCCCGGTGGGAGGGCCGCTGAGCCCTCAGCAGCTGGTTCCTTCTGTGCCAGCTGAGGGCGGCAGAGCTGGGAAGCAGCGGCGGCTTTGGGCTAGAGAGTGGCAAGGGCCACAGTGCTGGAGCCCAGTAGAAGGGGCAGTGAGAGTGAGGTGGGGCTGAGCAGCTCTACAGGCCAAGCCAGCTTCCTTGGACCTTGGCATGCACAGGGATGGGCTAAAAGGGGCAGAAGTGCCAGGTCCACAAACCTGGAAACTTGACTTGGGCTCACTGGAGCACCCTTGCTTGGCCTGGTCTGGACTCTGGCCCATCCAGCACCAGGCGGGCAGGTGAGGTCCAGGGTCAGGACCATCGCCCGGGTGCCTGGCAAGAAGATCATGGATGGCTAGGAGGAACTCGGGCCCTCTGGCCACCCTAGAGCTCCGGCCAAGCTTCAGGGTACGAGACTGCACCTGGGGAACGGGACAGAACCTGGCAGGTGGACGTGGAGGGCACAGGGGCAGAGGTCCAGTCTGAGCCCCCGAGCCTGCTGTGCTCAGGAAGCACCCTGTCCTTAGCCCTAGTTTCCCTCCATCATGTGACTCACTGTGTATGCCTTGCAAGGATGTCAGAAGGTCCCTTTTGATGGCTATGTGTTTGCTCTGGAGGGTGGGGAAGTAGGTAGCACTGTGGTTCTGCCCATGCAAGCCCCTCCTGCCCCCTGGCAGGCCCAGGCTTGCTCTGACAGTGAGGAGGGGCCTACTTTCTCCAGGCTGCTTTCTGAGCAAGAGGATGCAGAAGCAGGAAAAACCAGAGCCGAGGTCCAGGTGACCTGGCTTTGTGAACCTAAGTAACCCTACTGGATAGGAGAGAAAGAGGAGGAATGGGCACCCCAGAAGGGCACAGGAATAGAGGCTTTTGTAATGATGTCACCCAATTCCCAAGCAGACCTGGTGGGCTCAAGCTAGTGAGCCTGGCCTCTGGCAGCTGCAGGCCTCTGGCTCAGCCCCCTCACTGAACCGCTTCTGCTGAGGAAGTACGACACGTCACTGAGGTCTGGTCCCACACTACCAGGACCTGGCTTCTGTAGACATGAGCCCTCAGCCCATATAGTAGGTCCCCTCATGACATCTTTCTGAGATTCTACAGCTAGAGGAGAATTTTTCTATCTTTCTGGTGCATTTTTTTTTTTTTTGTCTCTTTGAGACAAGGTCTCACTATGCAGTTCAGGCTGGCCTTAAGCTCACTTTGTAGCTCAGGCTGGTCTCGAACTCACAACAATCCTCCTGCCTCAGCCTCCCTAGTGCTGGGATTACAGGCCTGCGCCACCATGCCCGGCATCTGGTGCTTTTGCAGCTGGTGTAGTCCTATCCTTTCTGGACCTCTGTTCCTGCTTTATCTAAATGAATAGTAAGTCGGGGTAGGGTGGTACACACCTATGATCCTCATACCCAGGGAGGCTGTGGCAGGAGGATCTCTATAAGTTTGAGGCCAGGCTGGGCTGCATAATGAGTTCCAGGACAGCCTGAATTGCATGTGGAGATCTTGTCTCAAAAAGACAAAATAGCCGGGCGTGGTGGTGCATGCCTGTAATCCCAGCACTAGGGAGGCTGAGGCAGGAGGATTGTTGTGAGTTCGAGACCAGCCTGAGCTACAAAGTGAGCTTAAGGCCAGCCTGAACTGCACAGTGAGACCCTGTCTCAAAAAAGACAAAAAAAAAAAAAAAAAAAAGACAAAATAGGGGCTGGGGAGATGGCTCAGTGGAATAAGTGCTTCCCTGGTAAGCGCAAGGGCTTGAGTTCTATCCCTGGTTCTGCAAAAAAAATAAAAAAAGACAAAGTAAGTTGGTTCACAGCAGCCCCTGCCCTGCCCCCTCCCAGGACCCTGAGTGGCCCCTGCCGCCCCCATTCTCTCTGCTGAGATGCACTGAAGGCCCTGCTGTCTTGGTCTGGAAGGAGACCAGGACTTACGCAGGGGAATGGGGTCACACAGGTCACACTTCAGGTCACTGTCTGACTATGCGCCCAGCCTGGGCCAGGTCGCCTGGCACTGCTGACCACTTCTTTCCCATCTGCAGCCTTCAGACTTGAGCAAGGGTGGTTCTGAAGGGACGATGTTCCAAGGCCTCCTGGACCAGCGCCCTGTTCCGGGGACCCTCGACTCCCGCGGACACACCCAGAGCTTGTCCTCCACATCAGAGGCGGACTCAGAGGCCTCTGTGTCTGAGGCCTCCTCTGAGGACCTGGCACCAGCCCTGGAGGCTGAGGTTGCTTTGGAGTGTGACGGAGTACGGGCTGTGAAGAACAAGAAAAAGAAGCCCAGAGCACTGGCCAACATGTTCAACATGTTCAAAGGAAAGAAGAAGAAGGGAAGCTCCTCCAGCTCAGCACAGCCAGAGCCCCGGCCAGGGCCGGACAGCACAGCTCCCACAGGTGGGCAGGGCGCAGGCCTGAGCTGGGCGGGGCCTCCCGGGGGGTCCCGGCCTCCCCCTGCCCCGGGTGCCGCCTCACAAGGGTCTCTGGTGCAGTGGAGGAGCTCAAGGCAGCGCTGGAGGACGGACGACTCGAAGCAGCGGGGTCCCTGCTGGTGCTGGAGAGGGAGCTGGCAGCCTCGGCCGCTGCAGGCGGCCTGGACGCAGAGGAGCTGGTGCGGCGGCAGAGCAAGGTAGAGGCGCTGTACACAGTGCTGCACGGCCAGGTGCTGGGAGTGCTACGCCGACCGCTGGAGGCCACGCCCGAGCGGCTGTGCCAGGCCCTGGCCGTGGTGGCCGAGCAGGAGCGCGAGGACCAGCGGGCAGCGGAGGCCGGGCCTGGGGTGGCAGCCCTGGTGGACACACGGCCTCGACGCTGGCTGCAGCAGTGGCGGCACAGCGTGGCAGTGGTGGCCTCGGAGCGCATGGGGGCGCGGCCAGCTGCGCACACCGAGGGGCGCTCAGAGGTGGAGGACGCCTTCCTGCACATGGGCCGCACCATGAAGGAGGACCTGGAGGCCGTGGTGGGGCGGCTGCGGCCGCTGTTCCCAGCCGAGTTTGAGGTCGTGGCCACCTATGCACGCAGCTACCACGAGCACTTCGCTGCACACGTGGCAGCCCTGGTGCAGTTCGAGCTGTGTGAGCGCGATGCCTACCTGCTGCTGCTCTGGGTGCAGAACCTCTACCCAAAGTGAGCTGGTGGGCAGCGGGCAGAGGGCTGTGGGCTGCAGGGGCTGATGATGCAGGGTGGGACTGGAACAAAAACGGGTTGAGGCCTGGCCCCACGGAGGGAGGCTGAGGTAGGACGATCACCTAGAGTTTGCAGGCAGCCAGAGCCATGTACTCAGTTGTCCCAAAACAAAACAAGGAGGGGCTGAGCCCTGACCATAGGGTGAGGATCAGAGTCTCCTTTGCATTTCCTGGGCCCCAGACACATTCTGCAGTGGGGGAAACTGAGGCACAAAGACTGGTTTCATTCTTGAGGTCCCAAAAGGAGGAGGTAAGTGAGCAGCTGCACAGAGGTGCCTGGGCTTGGGGTGGCCAGGCCAGGGGTCCTGGTAGGGGACCAGGCCAGCTGAATATGAGCCAAGGTCCATGTGCTGAGGATGGAGAGTCGGGGGGGGGGGGCACAGAAGGTAGACAGAGGGCAAAGGTTAAGCCATCCTGCATGTTGGGGTTGAACTGGCAGGCCAGGAGTGCAGTGGACCTGTGTCTCATTAGTGTGAGTCTTATTGCCTGTTGCCCTGTGAGCCCACAGTGGGTTCTGTTCACTGAGGAGCTCTGGGCAGCACCGGAGAAGGACAGCTGGTACCAAGCTGCAGGGGGGAGACTGGCACTGCAGCATGGGGTGCTGGAGGCCAAAGGTTATTATTGAGGGGCTTCAGGCCTGCAGAAAGAGGGAGGCCCAGGGGCCAGAGGCAGTGTGAGCCAGGTTGAGAGTCCTGGGTGCCACTGGTGCCAATGGGGCAGCCCATGGCAGAAGGCCGAGGCACAGCAGGGTGGTGGTAAGAAGCCAGTAGGGCACAGGAAGACAGCGCAGCCCTGAAGCAGTGCTGCTGGCTGGTCCTGACTCAACAGGAAGTGCTGGGCACTTGGAGCTCTGCCTGTTGACCTTCCTGTCCCAATAGCCTGCCGTCTCCAAGCCCAGCACCCAGGGTTGAGCAAAGCAGAAAACTGAGTCTAGCCTGGGTGTGGAGTCTAGGCAGGCATTGTTGAGGCCTCTGTGGCCAGAAGTGTGGGGAGCAGAGGACGCAGCTGCATCCAGCCTGGGTGGGGACATGAAAGGGTCATTTGTAAGCCTCTAGGTGGACAAAGGCCCCTTCAAGAGTGCTAGGACTCCCCTGGGACCCTGCAGCAGCGCCAAGGGAGTGGGCTAAGAGGCCTCTGCGTCAGGGCAGCCGCCCTTCCCGAGCATGCTGGCCCCCTCTGCTGGGGGAGTGGCAGGTGGCGCTAGGAGAGGGCTTGCCTGAACACCTCACTGTCCTGTGGGGGGCTGAGGTGATGGTGGTGATGGCCCTGCAGGGGCAGAGGCAACCTCCATGCTGAGGCATGGGCTCTTTTATTGTTCCTTTATCGACTGATTTTTGAGCTGGGCCTTGTTGTGTCGTGAGCTACCTAGTAATCCAGGCAGGCCCCCATCCTGCTGCCTCAGTCTCTCTTTTAGAGCCAGGGTGCTAGGAGGGAGTAGGAGGATGCATAAGAATTCTAGGATTTGGGGCCTGAACCCCACTGCGCAGTTGACACGTGGCTTGATGTCGAGCTGCAGGGAGAGTGGAAGGTGTGGCCCCACGAGGACCTGTCACCTGGGTGCTTTTTCCTCATGCCAGCCTTGTTCTGCCCACAGTGACATCCTCAAAAGCCCCAAGCTGGCAGCGGAGCTGCAGACTGTCAGCCTTGGGAGCCTGCTGACCCCCAAGCAGATCCGGTCGCTAGAGGCTGCATTCCTGTCCAATGAGGTGGTAAGTCCCAGGCCAGGAGAAATAGAGGGCAGGATGTGGGAAAGACAGGTGAAGAGATGTGGCAGGGCTTCTGGGTGCGCAGGGCACTGAATGCTGGCCCCACACCCACACCCAGGCCAACGTGAAAGAGCTGATGGCCCGGGCCTTGGAGCTGGAGTCACAGCGCTGGGCCCAAGACGTGACTCCGCAGAAGCTGGATGGCCGCTGCCACAGTGAGCTACCCATCGACATCATGCAGGTACTTCGGGCACGCCAGTGTGCAGCGGGGCTCGTGCCCACCCACTCCCCTGTCCACACGCACACCCCACCTCCGGGCCCCTGGCCGGCCCTGCTCACCCATTTTGCCCCTGCAGATTGTCTCGCAGGGCCAGGCCAAGGCCGAGAACATCACTTCCGACCTAGGGCAGCAGATCAAGCAAGTGCTGCTGGTGGAGTTGGCTGCGCTCCTGAGGAGGTGGGTGCGTCCGGGTCCCTGCGGCCGCTTTTCAGAGCTGTGGCCCTCCTGCCTCCCTGGAGCCGGAGCTAGGCCAGCTCTGTGCCTGCCCCTGGCATTGGGGCTGGGCCTACCCTTGGACCCTGAGACCCACCTCCTGGATGCTTCCTATCCCCGCCTACGTCCACCAAGTCTCCAGCAGAGCAGGCTTTAATACCAAAGGGGACACCCTGGAGTCCTGCCATGCCTGCCCACTGTACCCCAGTCTATCCTAGAATAGACTTAGTGGGTCCCCTCTGCTGAGGACCCGGCCTAGCACGTTTGGTCACCCACGTGCAGAGGGCAGGGGACAACCATGGACAGCAAGAGAGGACTCTACTAATGCAAGGAGGGCAGTGCCTGGGAGACAGATGTGGTCTCAGTGTCTGCTGGCCCTGAAAGGAGCCCCTTCGTGTTTCACCAGCTACCAGCACACCTTTGATGAATTTCTGGAAAGAGGCAAACAGCTGAAAAATTACAGGGCCAATGTCATTGCCAACATCAACAACTGCCTGTCCTTCCGGTGAGGGTCTGGGCAGATTTGCCAGGGAGAGGCAGGTGGGGTGAGGCGTGCCTACAGAAGGTGTGTGTCCCAAGCTAGGGAGCACGAGGCATGGAAAGCACCGGGCGCTGCAGCTGCCATGGATATGTCCTGGGAATGACTGAGAACACCACGCACGCAGGGCTCAGGGAGCATGCAAAACAGATGACAGAGTGGGGTGGCGAGGGAGCGGCTTGCCCTTGGGGAGAGGGGGTTGCAGTGCATGCGGGAGCAGGGCATGTGGAAGGACTTGGACTCGAGTCTGCAGGGACTGGGGGCTCTAGGGTGAAGAAGTAGTTTCAGAAGATCCACTGGGGCTCCCTGGATGTGGGGCTGTAGACTGGTCAGGCTGTGACCTCCCAGTGTCCACCATCCAGGACATCCATGGAGCAGAACTGGCCAATCGTGCAGGATCCCCGGAGACACCTGCTGGAACCCCTGAGTGAACTCAGGAGCCATGGCTTTGACACCCTGCTCCAGAGCCTGTTCCTGGACCTGAAGGTGCGGGAGCCTTCTTCTGGCCACCACCCGGAGCCCAGCCTGGCAGGGAGGGTGCAGAGGGGCACCTCCTCATCCCTCCCCCACACTGCTGCCCCAGTCCGTTCTGCCTGTCCCAGCGCTGTAATGATGCTGCAGTCCGGCTCCTGGGCTCTGGGGTTTCAGTAGCCACCATCATGTCCCAGGGGCCAAGAAGTCTGCAAAGGGGGAGCTGAGAGTCCTTGGAAAGGCTGAAGAGGGTTCACTGCCCTGCATCCCTGGTGGGTAGTGAAGCCTGGGGCCGTGATCCTCAGTGACTTGGCATGGGCCTTGAAGGGCCAGTCCCACAAAAGGCCTTGCTTATGTAGGAATTTACTTATCTGAGAGGAGGCAGTGGGAAGGCCAGGGGCCAGGAGACAGGCAGGCTGACTCCCGCGTCTTCGCAGCGAGGTGACCTGGGAGGAGAGCGCAGACTGCCTTCCATCCGGGTCCCCTACAAGCCTGAGTCCCCAGCCCCAACCCTGAGCTGTGTATCAGCTGAGGGGACCAGGCCTGGAGCCCTTCCTCTCCAGGGTGTGACTAGACATCCTGCCTCTCTCCTGTCTCAGCCTCTGTTCAAGAAGTTCACAAAGACTCGCTGGGCGGTGCCTGCTGAGACCCTGGAGGAAATCCTCACTACTGTGGGCAGACGGCTGCCTGAGTTCTGGGAACTTCAGGACTGCTTCCGGGAGGTGCGGAGCCCCTGAGCTGGCTGGGGCTAGGGCTGGGGCTGCCCAGATCCTCCCTGCCAACCGACATGTGTGTGCACCGTCACCCCACATATACCCCAGGGCACATGTGCACCCCTGTGCTGTGCTCCCGCCCTCCCTGGATTCCCGGCCTTGAGGCCTCTGGGGTGGTGCTAAGCTCCCATCATCGTATGGTTCATTCTGCCCTGGCTCTGCCCAGCAGGAGCTCATGGAGGCCGTGCACCTGCACCTGGTGAAGGAGTACATCACCTGCCTCAGCAGGTGCTCCCTGGTCCTGAAGAAGGAAGAGCAGCAGCAGCAGCTGGCGAGGAGCATCCTGGCCAATGCTGATGCCATCCGGCTTTTCTGCATGCAGAACGTGAGCTTTGCCCACCCCTCAGGAGCTCCACAGCCCCTCAGGGTCTCCAAGCCCGAGCAGTCATTGCCCTGAGCCCAAAAGCCCATGGTGGGGCTCTCACAGCCTTGCCTGTGTCTCCAGGGCTCCCCTGCGACCTGGCTATGCCCTGCCCTCCCTAAACTTGCCGAGATCATCCACCTGCAAGACCCCAGTGCCATCAAGATGGAAGTTGCCACCTATGCCACCTTGTACCCTGACTTCAGGTGAGAAGAAGGGGCTGGGATGAGAGCATCTGTGTGTGGCCCAGCCAGGCCCGACAGTGGGCCCCTGAGGCGTCAGCCCCTCGGATGCACAGCCCTGCTGCTTTTCTGTCACCACGATGCAGTTGTGTGTTGATGCCTTGGTCCGAGCCATCAGGCTGTCCGTGTCCACGGCTGAGGCTGGGTGAACAGAAGGGCTGTATCCAGGGCAGCACAGGGAGTTGACAGCAGAGTAAGCTGATGGAGCCGCACCGTGTGGGTCCTCAGGCCATGTGTTCAGCATCACATGTCGCTGCCACTCAGAGAGGAAACTGACAGCCCCGGGCCTCCCTGGTATCGGGGTCCTTGGGCACTTGGATCTGTGTGTCCCGGTTTGGGAATAGAGGATTAGCCCTGGCCATCTGAGGACCAGGTGAGCCAGGGGTGTTGGTTCTCAGAGCTCATCCAACAGGGCAGGGAAAGTTTGGACGGGCCTTGACTGGGCCTGAGCCTACCCCAGTCCCGCCCCGGCTGAGCTACCCCATCAATCCATTTGTTCATCTGCCTCCTCACATATCACAGACTATTCAGGCCCAAGAAAGTGACACAGGCTTGAATAATAGAAGCAGGTGATGACTTCAGGGCTTACAGGAAGAACAGAACCCTCTAACAGAACTTGAGAGTCTCTGGGGGCTGAGACAAAGGAGCATAAACTGTATTCACTTGGTTGTCAAACAAAGGTGGGGGGATTCTGAGGAAGGTATCAATCTGAGCAGGACCTTGAGAAATATTTTCCTAAGTAGTAAATTATGTCAGTCAGGACAACCAAATTATCTCTAGGCTGACATGTATTGTGAGGGCGTGGAGCCTGAGCTGCAGCCTCCTTTTAGTCAACTGAGGTTGGAGCCAAACGTCTTGAGCCACCACCTTGTCTTGTTCCTTGAGGCGTCATAGCCTTACAGAGGGTCGCTCACTGTGAACCTGTTGCCACCACCAGACAAGGGGCATAGGCCTTGGACAGACTCACAGGTAAACATGGAAACCAACTGGTTAATTTTAAAACCTGCTTAGAACTGCTTCATAGCGGTCTCCATCATCCGCATAAGTACCCACCTTCCCCACTGCTGAGCTACCTACCTGTGCATCTGCTCACCTACTCATCCACATAACCATCCATCCATTCATCTGTCATCCATTTCCTCATCCATCCATCCATCCATCCATCTCTCCATCCATCCATCCATCCATCCA